>CAUDMG010000304.1:0-249514 GCA_958450375.1 Homarus gammarus
CGGCGTCACTGAGTACAGAGTTTGTCATGATGGTCCAACATCTCTGAGTACAAAGTTTGTCATGATGGTCCAGCGTCACTGAATACAAAGATTGTCATGATGGTCCAGCATCACTAAATACAAAGTTTGTCATGGTGGTCCAGCGTCACTGAGTACAGAGTTTGTCATGATGGTCCAGCGTCACTGAGTATAAAAGTTTGTCATGATGGTCTGGCGTCACTGAGTTCAGAGTTTGTCATGATGGTCAAGCATCACTGAGTACAAAGTTTGTCATGGTGGTCCAGCGTCACTGAGTACAAAGTTTGTCATTATGGTCCGGCGTCACTCAGTAGTACAGAGTTTGTCATGATGGTCCAGCGTCACTGAGTACAAAGTTTGTCATGATGGTCCAACGTCACTGAGTACAAAGTTTGTCATGGTGGTCCAGCGTCACTGAGTACAAAGTTTGTCATTATGGTCCAGCGTCCTGAGTACAGAGTTTGTCATATTGGTCCAGCGTCACTGAGTGCAGAGTTTGTCATGATGGCCAGCGTCACTGAGTACAGAGTTTGTCATGATGGTCCAGTGTCACTGAGTACAGAGTTTGTCATGATGGTCCAGCATCACTGAGTTCAGAGTTTGTCATGATGGTCCAGCATCACTGAGTGCAGAGTTTGTCATGAAGGTCCAGCGTCACTGAGTACAAAGTTTGTCATGATGGTCCAGCATCACTGAGTACAGAGTTTGTCATGATGGTCCAGCGTCACTGACTGCAGAGTTTGTCATGATGGTCCAGCGTCACTGAGTATAGAGTTTGTCATAATGGTCCAGCGTCACTGAGTACAAAGTTTGTCATGATGGTCCAGCATCACTGAGTACAAAGTTTGGGATTATGGTCCTGCGTCACTGAGTACAAAGTTTGTCATGATGGTCCTGCGTCACTGAGTACAGAGTTTGTCATGATGGTCCGGCGTCACTGAGTACAGAGTTTGTCATGATGGTCTAGCATCACTGAGTACAGAGTTTGTCATGATGGTCCAGCGTCACTGAGTACAAAGTTTGTCATGGTGGTCCAGCATCACTGAGTACAAAGATTGTCATGATGGTCCAGCGTCACTGAGTATAGAGTTTGTCATGATGGTCCGGCGTCACTGAGTACAAATTTTGTCATGATGGTCCGGCGTCACTGAGTACAGAATTTGTCATGGTGGTCCAGCATCACTGAGTACAAAGTTTGTCATGATGGTCCGGCGTCACTGAGTACAGAGTTTGTCACGGTGGTCCAGCGTCACTGAGTATAGAGTTTGTCATGATGGTCTAGCGTCACTGAGTGCAGAGTTTGCCATGATGGTCCAGCGTCACTGAGTACAAAGTTTGTCATGAAGGTCCGGCGTCAGTGAGTACAGAGTTTGTGCTGATCGTCCAGCGTCACTGAGTACAGAGTTTGTCATTATGGTCCAGCGTCACTGAGTACAAAATTTGTCATGGAGGTCCAGCGTCACTTAGTACAAAGTTTGTCATTATGGTCCGGCGTCATTGAGTACAAAGTTTGTCAGTATTGTCCGGCATCACTGAGTACAGAGTTTGTCATGGTGGTTCAGCGTCACTGAGTACAGAGTTTGTCATGATGGTCCAGCATCACTGAGTACACAGTTTGTCATGATGGTCCAGCGTCACTGAGTACAGAGTTTGTCATGGTGGTCTAGCGTCACTGAGTGCAGAGTTTGTCATGATGGTCCAGCGTCACTGAGTACAAAGTTTGTCATCATGGGCCAGCGTCACTGAGTACAAAGTTTGTCATGATTGTCCAGCGTCACTGAGTACAAAATTTGTCATGGTGGTCCAGCTCACTGAGTGCAGAGTTTGTCATGATCGTCCAGCGTCACTGAGTACAGAGTTTGTCATGGTGGTCCAGCGTCACTGAGTACAAAGTTTGCCATGATGGTCTGGCGTCACTGAGTACAAGGATTGTCATTATAGTCCTGCTTCACTGAGTACAAAGTTTGTCTTGATGGTCCGGCGTCATTGAGTACAGAGTTTGTCATGATGGTCCAGTGTCACTGAGTACAAAGTTTGTCATGATGGTCCGGCGTCACCGAGTACAGAGTTAGTCATGATGGTCCAGCGTCACTGAGTACAAAGTTTGTCATGATGGTCCAGTGTCACTGAGTTCTGAGTTTGTCATAATGGTCCAGCATCACTGAGTTCAGAGTTTGTCATGATGGTCAGGCGTCACTGAGTACAAAGTTTGTCATGATGGTCCGGCGCCACTGAGTACAGAGTTTGTCATGATGGTCCAGCGTCACTGAGTACAAATTTTGTCACGATGGTCCGGCGTCATTGAGCAGAAAGTTTGTCAAGATGGTCCAGCGTCACTGAGTACAGAGTTTGTCATGATGGTCCAGCGTCACTGAGTACAAAGTTTGTCACGATGGTTCGGCGTCATAGAGTAAAAAGTTTGTCATTATGGTCCGGCGTCACTGAGTACAGATTTTGTGTTGGTGGTCCAGCGTCACTGTGTGCAGACTTTGTCGTGATGGACCGGGGTCACTGCGTAAAGAGTTTGTCATGATGGTCTAGCGTCACTGAGTATAAAAGTTTGTCATGATGGTCCGGCGTCACTGAGTACAGAGTTTGTCATGATGGTCCAGCATCACTGAGTACAGAGTTTGTCATTATGGTCCAGCGTTACTGAGTGCAAAGTTTGTCATGGTGGTCCAGCGTCACTGAGTACAAAGTTTGTCATTATGGTCCGGCGTCACTGAGTACAAAGTTTGTCATGATGGTCCAGCGTCACTGAGTACAAGTTTGTCATGATGGTCCGGCGCCACTGAGTACAGAGTTTGTCATGATGGTCCAGCATCACTGAGTACAGAGTTTGTCATTATGGTCCAGCGTTACTGAGTGCAAAGTTTGTCATGATGGTCCAGCGTCACTGAGTACAAAGTTTGTCACGATGGTCCGGCGTCATTGAGTACAAAGTTTGTCATTATGGTCCAGCGTCACTGAGTACAGAGTTTGTCATGGTGGTCCAGCGTCACTGTATGCAGACTTTGTCGTGATGGACCGGGGTCACTGAGTACAGAGTTTGTCATGATGGTCCAGCGTCACTGAGTACAAAGTTTGTCATGATGGTCCGGCGCCACTGAGTACAGAGTTTGTCATGATGGTCCAGCATCACTGAGTACAGAGTTTGTCATTATGGTCCAGCGTTACTGAGTGCAAAGTTTGTCATGATGGTCCAGCGTCACTGAGTACAGAGTTTGTCATGATGGTCCAGCATCACTGAGTACAGAGTTTGTCATGATGGTCCGGCGTCACTGAGTACAGAGTTTGTCATGATGGTCCAGCATCACTGAGTACAGAGTTTGTCATGATGGTCTCGCGTCACTGAGTACAAAGATGTCATGATGGTCTCGTTTCACTGAGTAGAAAGTTGTCATGATGGTCCATCGAGACTGACTACAAAGTTTGTCATGATGGTCTGGAGTCACTGAGTATAAAGTTTGTCATTATGGTCCGGCGTCACTGAGTAAAGAGTTTGCCATGAAGGTCCAGCGTCACAGAGTACAGAGTTTGTCATGATGGTCCAGATTCACTGAGTACAAAGTTTGTCATGATGATCCGGCGTCATTGAGTAGACAGTTTGTGATGACGGTCCTGCGTCACTGAGTACAAAGTTTGTCATGATGGTCCAGCATCACTGAGTACAAAGTTTGTCATTATGGTCTGACGTCACTGAGTACAAATTTTGTCTGTATGGTCCAGCGTCACTGAGTACAGAGTTTGTCATGACGATCCAGCGTCACTGAGTACAAAGTTTGTCATGTTGGTCCACCGTCCCTGAGTACAGAGTTTGTCATGGTGGTCCAGCGTCACTGAGTACACAGTTTGTCATCATGGTCCAGCATCACTGAGTGCAGAGTTTGTCATGGAGATCCAGCGTCACTGAGCACAAAGTTTGTCATGATGGTCCGGCGTCATTGAGCAGAAAGTTTGTCAAGATGGTCCAGCGTCACTGAGTACAGAGTTTGTCATGATGGTCCAGCGTCACTGAGTACAAAGTTTGTCACGATGGTCCGGCGTCATTGAGTAAAAAGTTTGTCATTATGGTCCGGCGTCACTGAGTACAGATTTTGTGTTGGTGGTCCAGCGTCACTGTGTGCAGACTTTGTCGTGATGTACCGGTGTCACTGAGTACAGAGTTTGTCATGATGGTCCAGCGTCACTGAGAATAAAAGTTTGTCATGACGGTCCGGCGTCACTGAGTTCAAAGTTTGTCATGATGGTCAAGCATCACTGAGTACAAAGTTTGTCATGGTGGTCCAGCGTCACTGAGTACAAAGTTTGTCATGATGGTCCGGCGTCACTGAGTACAGAGTTTGTCATGATGGTCCAACATCTCTGAGTACAAAGTTTGTCATGATGGTCCAGCGTCACTGAATACAAAGATTGTCATGATGGTCCAGCATCACTAAATACAAAGTTTGTCATGGTGGTCCAGCGTCACTGAGTACAGAGTTTGTCATGATGGTCCAGCGTCACTGAGTATAAAAGTTTGTCATGATGGTCTGGCGTCACTGAGTTCAGAGTTTGTCATGATGGTCAAGCATCACTGAGTACAAAGTTTGTCATGGTGGTCCAACGTCACTGAGTACAAATTTGTCATTATGGTCCGGCGTCACTCAGTAGTACAGAGTTTGTCATGATGGTCCAGCGTCACTGAGTACAAAGTTTGTCATGATGGTCCAACGTCACTGAGTACAAAGTTTGTCATGGTGGTCCAGCGTCACTGAGTACAAAGTTTGTCATTATGGTCCAGCGTCCCTGAGTACAGAGTTTGTCATATTGGTCCAGCGTCACTGAGTGCAGAGTTTGTCATCATGGCCAGCGTCATTGAGTACAGAGTTTGTCATGATGGTCCAGTGTCACTGAGTACAGAGTTTGTCATGATGGTCCAGCATCACTGAGTTCAGAGTTTGTCATGATGGTCCAGCATCACTGAGTGCAGAGTTTGTCATGAAGGTCCAGCGTCACTGAGTACAAAGTTTGTCATGATGGTCCAGCATCACTCAGTACACAGTTTGTCATGATGGTCCAGCGTCACTGACTGCAGAGTTTGTCATGATGGTCCAGCGTCACTGAGTATAGAGTTTGTCATAATGGTCCAGCGTCACTGAGTACAAAGTTTGTCATGATGGTCCAGCATCACTGAGTACAAAGTTTGGGATTATGGTCCTGCGTCACTGAGTACAAAGTTTGTCATGATGGTCCAGCGTCACTGAGTACAGAGTTTGTCATGATGGTCCAGCGTCACTGAGTACAGAGTTTGTCATGATGGTCCAGCATCACTGAGTACAGAGTTTGTCATGATGGTCCAGCGGCACTGAGTGCAAAGTTTGACATGGTGGTCCAGCATCACTGAGTACAAAGATTGTCATGATGGTCCAGCTTCACTGAATATAGAGTTTGTCATGATGGTCCGGCGGCACTGAGTACAAATTTTGTCATGATGGTCCGGCGTCACTGAGTACAGAATTTGTCATGGTGGTCCAGCATCACTGAGTACAAAGTTTGTCATGATGGTCCGGCGTCACTGAGTACAGAGTTTGTCACGGTGGTCCAGCGTCACTGAGTATAGAGTTTGTCATGATGGTCTAGCGTCACTGAGTGCAGAGTTTGCCATGATGGTCCAGCGTCACTGAGTACAAAGTTTGTCATGAAGGTCCGGCGTCAGTGAGTACAGAGTTTGTGCTGATCGTCCAGCGTCACTGAGTACAGAGTTTGTCATTATGGTCCAGCGTCACTGAGTACAAAATTTGTCATGGAGGTCCAGCGTCACTTAGTACAAAGTTTGTCATTATGGTCCGGCGTCATTGAGTACAAAGTTTGTCTGTATTGTCCGGCATCACTGAGTACAGAGTTTGTCATGGTGGTTCAGCGTCACTGAGTACAGAGTTTGTCATGATGGTCCAGCATCACTGAGTACACAGTTTGTCATGATGGTCCAGCGTCACTGAGTACAGAGTTTGTCATGGTGGTCTAGCGTCACTGAGTGCAGAGTTTGTCATGATGGTCCAGCGTCACTGAGTACAAAGTTTGTCATCATGGGCCAGCGTCACTGAGTACAAAGTTTGTCATGATTGTCCAGCGTCACTGAGTACAAAATTTGTCATGGTGGTCCAGCTCACTGAGTGCAGAGTTTATCATGATCGTCCAGCGTCACTGAGTACAGAGTTTGTCATGGTGGTCCAGCGTCACTGAGTACAAAGTTTGCCATGATGGTCTGGCGTCACTGAGTACAAGGATTGTCATTATAGTCCTGCTTCACTGAGTACAAAGTTTGTCTTGATGGTCCGGCGTCATTGAGTACAGAGTTTGTCATGATGGTCCAGTGTCACTGAGTACAAAGTTTGTCATGATGGTCCGGCGTCACCGAGTACAGAGTTAGTCATGATGGTCCAGCGTCACTGAGTACAAAGTTTGTCATGATGGTCCAGTGTCACTGAGTTCTGAGTTTGTCATAATGGTCCAGCATCACTGAGTTCAGAGTTTGTCATGATGGTCAGGCGTCACTGAGTACAAAGTTTGTCATGATGGTCCGGCGCCACTGAGTACAGAGTTTGTCATGATGGTCCAGCGTCACTGAGTACAAATTTTGTCACGATGGTCCGGCGTCATTGAGCAGAAAGTTTGTCAAGATGGTCCAGCGTCACTGAGTACAGAGTTTGTCATGATGGTCCAGCGTCACTGAGTACAAAGTTCGTCACGATGGTTCGGCGTCATAGAGTAAAAAGTTTGTCATTATAGTCCGGCGTCACTGAGTACAGATTTTGTGTTGGTGGTCCAGCGTCACTGTGTGCAGACTTTGTCGTGATGGACCGGGGTCACTGCGTAAAGAGTTTGTCATGATGGTCTAGCGTCACTGAGAATAAAAGTTTGTCATGATGGTCCGGCGTCACTGAGTTCAGAGTTTGTCATGATGGTCAAGCATCACTGAGTACAGAGTTTGTCATTATGGTCCAGCGTTACTGAGTGCAAAGTTTGTCATGGTGGTCCAGCGTCACTGAGTACAAAGTTTGTCATTATGGTCCTGCGTCACTGAGTAGTACAGAGTTTGTCATGATGGTCCAGCGTCACTGAGTACAAAGTTTGTCATGATGGTCCGGCGCCACTGAGTACAGAGTTTGTCATGATGGTCCAGCATCACTGAGTACACAGTTTGTCATTATGGTCCAGCGTTACTGAGTGCAAAGTTTGTCATGATGGTCCAGCGTCACTGAGTACAAAGTTTGTCACGATGGTCCGGCGTCATTGAGTAAAAAGTTTGTCATTATGGTCCAGCGTCACTGAGTACAGATTTTGTCATGGTGGTCCAGCGTCACTGTATGCAGACTTTGTCGTGATGGACCGGGGTCACTGAGTACAGAGTTTGTCATGATGGTCCAGCGTCACTGAGTATAAAAGTTTGTCATGATGGTCCGGCGCCACTGAGTACAGAGTTTGTCATGATGGTCCAGCATCACTGAGTACAGAGTTTGTCATTATGGTCCAGCGTTACTGAGTGCAAAGTTTGTCATGATTGTCCAGCGTCACTGAGTACAGACTTTGTTATAATGGTCCAGCATCACTGAGTACAGAGTCTGTCATGATGGTCTGGTGTCACTGAGTACAGTGTTTGTCATGATGGTCCAGCATCACTGAGTACAGAGTTTGTCATCATGGTCCAGCGTCACTGAGTACAAAGTTTGTCATGATGGTCTGGTGTCACTGAGTGCAGTGTTTGTCATGGTGGTCTATCGTCACTGAGTGCAGAGTTTCTTATGATGGTCCAGCATCACTGAGTACAGAGTATGTCATGATGGTCCAGTGTCACTGAGTACAAAGTTTGTCATGATGGTCTGGCGTCACTGAGTACAGAGTTTGTTATGATGGTCCAGCACCACTGAGTACAGAGTCTGACATGATGGTCCAGCGTCACTGAGTAAAAAGTTTGTCATGATGGTCTGGCGTCACTGAGTACAGAGTTTGTCATGGTGGTCCAGCGTCACTGAGTACACAGTTTGTCATCATGGTCCAGCATCACTGAGTGCAGAGTTTGTCATGGAGATCCAGCGTCACTCAGTACAAAGTTTGTCATGATGGTCCAACGTCACTGAGTGCAGAGTTTCTTATGATGGTCCAGCATCACTGAGTACAGAGTATGTCATGATGGTCCAGCGTCACTGTGTGCAGACTTTGTCGCGATAGACCGGGGTCACTGAGAATAAAATTTTTTCATGATGGTCCGGCGTCACTGAGTTCAGAGTTTGTCATGATGGTCAAGCATCACTGAGTACAAAGTTTGTCATGGTGGTAAAGCGTCACTGAGTACAAAGTTTGTCATTATGGTCCGGCGTCACTGAGTAGTACAGAGTTTGTCATGATGGTCCAGCATCACTGAGTACAGAGATTGTCATGATGGTCCAGCACCACTGAGTACAAAGTTTGTCATGATGGTCCAGCGTCACTGAGTACAAAGTTTGTCATGATGGTCCAGCATCACTGAGTACAAAGTTTGTCATGGTGGTCCAGTGTCACTGAGTACAGAGTTTGTCATGATGGTCCAGCGTCACTGAGTGCAGAGTTTGTCATGGAGGTCCAGCTTCACTGAGTACAAAGTTTGTCATTATGGTCCTGCGTCACTGAGTAGTACAGAGTTTGTCATGATGGTCGAGCATCACTGAGTACAAAGTTTCTCATGATGGTCTGGCGTCACTGAGTACAGAGTTTGTCATGATGGTCCAGCGTCACTGAGTATAAAAGTTTGTCATGATGGTCTGGCGTCACTGAGTTCAGAGTTTGTCATGATGGTCAAGCATCACTGAGTACAAAGTTTGTCATGGTGGTCCAGCGTCACTGAGTACAACTTTGTCATTATGGTCCGGCGTCACTCAGTAGTACAGAGTTTGTCATGATGGTCCAGCGTCACTCAGTACAAAGTTTGTCATGATGGTCCAACGTCACTGAGTACAAATTTGTCATGGTGGTCCAGCGTCACTGAGTACAAAGTTTGTCATTATGGTCCACCGTCACTGAGTACAGAGTTTGTCATGATGGTCCAGTGTCACTGAGTACAGAGTTTGTCATGATGGTCCAGCATCACTGAGTTCAGAGTTTGTCATGATGGTCCAGCATCACTGAGTGCAGAGTTTGTCATGAAGGTCCAGCGTCACTAAGTACAGAGTTTGTCATGATGGTCCAGCATCACTGACTGCAGAGTTTGTCATGATGGTCCAGCGTCACTGAGTGCAGAGTTTGTCATGATGGTCCAGCGTCACTGAGTATAGAGTTTGTCATAATGGTCCAGCGTCACTGAGTACAAAGTTTGTCATGATGGCCAGCATCACTGAGTACAAAGTTTGTCATTATGGTCCGACGTCACTGAGTACAGAGCATGTAATGGTGGTCCAGCATCACTGAGTACAAAGTGTGTCATGGAGGTCCAGCGTCACTGAGTATAGAGTTTGTCATGATGGTCTTGCGTCAATGAGTACAGAGTTTGTAATGGTGGTCCAGCGTCAATGAGTACAAAGTTTGTCATGATGGTCTGACGTCACTGAGTACAGAGTTTGTCATGATGGTCTGGCGTCACTGAGTACAAAGTTTGTCATGATGGTCCAGCGTCACTGAGCACAGAGTTTGTCATAATGGTCTGACGTCACTGAGTACAGAGTTTGTCATGATGGTCTCGTTTCACTGAGTAGAAAGTTGTCATGATGGTCCATCGAGACTGACTACAAAGTTTGTCATGATGGTCTGGGGTCACTGAGTATAAAGTTTGTCATTATGGTCCGGCGTCACTGAGTAAAGAGTTTGCCATGAATGTCCAGCGTCACAGAGTACAGAGTTTGTCATGATGGTCCAGATTCACTGAGTACAAAGTTTGTCATGATGATCCGGCGTCATTGAGTAGACAGTTTGTGATGACAGTCCTGCGTCACTGAGTACAAAGTTTGTCATGATGGTCCAGCATCACTGCGTACAAAGTTTGTCATTATGGTCTGACGTCACTGAGTACAAAGTGTGTCATTATGGTCCAGCGTCACTGAGTACAGAGTTTGTCATGACGATCCAGCGTCACTGAGTACAAAGTTTGTCATGTTGATCCACCGTCCCTGAGTACAGAGTTTGTCATGATGGTCCAGCATCACTGAGTTCAGAGTTTGTCATGATGGTCCAGCATCACAGAGTGCAGAGTTTGTCACGGAGGTCCAGCATCACTGAGTACAAAGTTGTCATGATGGTCCAGCATCCCTGAATACAGAGTTTGTCATGATGGTCCAGCGTCACTGACTGCTGAGTTTGTCATGATGGTCCAGCGTCACTGAGTGCAGAGTTTGTCATAATGGTCCAGCGTCACTGAATACAAAGTTTGTCATGATGGTCCAGAGTCACTGAGTACAGAGTTTGTCATTTTTGTCCAGCGTCACTGAGTGCAGAGTTTGTCATGATGGTCCAGCGTCACTGAGTACAGAGTTTGTCATGATGGTCCAGCATCACCGAGTACAGAGTGTGTCACGGAGGTCCAGCATCACTGAGTACAAAGTTGTCATGATGGTCCAGCATCCCTGAATACAGAGTTTGTCATGATGGTCCAGCGTCACTGACTGCAGAGTTTGTCATGATGGTCCAGCGTCACTGAGTGCAGAGTTTGTCATAATGGTCCAGCGTCACTGAATACAAAGTTTGTCATGATGTTCCAGTGTCACTGAATACAGATTTTGTTATGATTGTCCAGCATCACTGAGTTCAGAGTTTGTCATGATGGTTCAAGCGTCACTGAGTACAGGGTTTGTCATGATGGTCCAGCATCACCGAGTACAGAGTTTGTCATGATGGTTCAGCATCACTAAGTGCAGCATTTGTCATGATGGTCCAGCGTCACTGAGTACAAAGTTTTTCATAATGGTCCAGCGTCAATGAGTACAAAGTTTGTCATGATGGTCTGACGTCACTGAGTACAGAGTTTGTCATGATGGTCTGGCGTCACTGAGTACAAAGTTTGTCATGATGGTCCAGCGTCACTGAGTACAGAGTTTGTCATGATGGTCTGACGTCACTGAGTACAGAGTTTGTCATGATGGTCTCGCATCACTGAGTTCAAAGATGTCATGATGGTCTCGCGTCACTGAGTAGAAAGTTATCATGATGGTCCATCGAGACTGACTACAAAGTTTGTCATGATGGTCTGGAGTCACTGAGTATAAAGTTTGTCATTATGGTCCGGCGTCACTGAGTAAAGAGTTTGTGATGGTGGTCCAGCGTCACTGAGTGCAGAGTTTGTCATGATGGTCCAGCGTCACTGAGTGCAGAGTTTGTCATGGAGGTCCAGTGTCACTGAGTACAATGTTTGTCATGATGGTCCGGAGTCACTGAGTACAAAGTTTGTCATGATGGTCCAGTGTCACTGAGTACAGAGTTTGTCAAGATGGTCCATTGCCACTGAGTGCAGAGTTTGTCATGATGGTCCAGCATCACTGAGTGCAGAGTTTGTCATGATGGTCCAGCATCACTGAGTACAAAGTTTGTTATGGAGGTCCAACGTCACTGAGTACAAAGTTTGTCATGATGGTCCAGCGCCACTAAGTACAAAGTTTTTTTTGATTGTCCAGCGTCACTGTGTGCAGACTTTGTCATGATTGTCCAGCGTCACTGAGTGCAGAGTTTGTCATGATGGTCCAGCATCACTGAGTGCAGAGTTTGTCATGATGGTCCAGCGTCACTGAATACAAAGTTTGGCATTATGGTCCTGCGTCACTGAGTACAAAGTTTGTGATGATGTTCCGGCGTCGTTTGGTACAGAGTTTGTCATGATGGTCCAGCGTCACTGAGTACAAAGTTTGTCATGATGGTCCAGCATCACTGCGTACAAAGTTTGTGATGATGGTCTGACGTCACTGAGTACAAAGTTTGTCATTATGGTCCAGCATCACTGAGTACAGAGTTTGTCATGACGGTCCAGCGTCACTGAGTACAAAGTTTGTCATGATGGTCCAGCATCAATGATTACAGAGTTTGTCATGATGGTCCAGCGTCACTGAGTACAGATTTTGTCACTATGGTCCAGCGTCACTGAGTACAAAGTTTGTCATGATGGTCCAGCGTCACTGAGTACCAAGTTTGTCATGATGGTCCAGCGTCACTGTGTACAAAGTTTGTTATGGTGGTACACCGTCACTGAGTACAAAGATTGTCATGATGGTCCGGCGTCACTGAGTACAAAGTTTGTCATGGTTGTCCAGCGTCACTGAGTATAGAGTTTGTCATGATGGTCCGGCGTCACTGAGTACAAATTTTGTCATGATGGTCCGGCGTCACTGAGTACAGAGTTTGTCATGGTGGTCCAGCATCACTGAGTACAGAATTTGTCATGGTGGTCCAGCATCACTGAGTACAAAGTTTGTCATGATGGTCCGGCGTCACTGAGTACTGAGTTTGTCAGGGTGGTCCAGCATCACTGAGTACAGAGGTTGTCATGGTGTCTAGCATCACTGAGTACAGAGTTTGTCACGGTGGTCCAGCGTCACTGAGTATAGAGTTTGTCATGATGGTCTAGCGTCACTGAGTGCAGAGTTTGCCATGATGGTCCAGCGTCACTGAGTACAAAGTTTGTCATGATGGTCCGGCGTCAATGAGTACAGAGTTTGTCATGATGGTCCAGCGTCACTGAGTACAGAGTTTGTCATTATGGTCCAGCCTCCCTGAGTAAAAAATTTGTCATGGAGGTCCAGCGTCACTTACTACAAAGTTATTCATTATGGTCCGGTGTCACTGAGTACAAAGTTTCTCATTATTGTCCGGCGTCACTGAGTACAGAGTTTGTCATGGTGGTCCAGGATCACTGAGTGCAGAGTTTGTCATGATGGTCTGACGTCACTGAGTACAAAGTTTGTCATGATGGCCAGCGTCACTGAGTACAGAGTTTGTCATGATGGTCCAGCGTCACTGAGTACAGAGTTTGTCATGATGGTCCAGCATCACTGAGTTCAGAGTTTGTCATGATGGTCCAGCATCACTGAGTGCAGAGTTTGTCATGAAGGTCCAGCGTCACTGAGTACAAAGTTTGTCATGATGGTCTAGCATCACTGAGTACAGAGATTGTCATTATGGTCCAGCGTCACTGACTGCAGAGTTTGTCATGATCGTTTCAGCGTCACTGAGTACAGAGTTCGTCATGATGGTCCAGCGTCACTGAGTACAGAGTTTGTCATGATGGTCCAGCATCACTGAGTACAAAGCTTGTCATGGTGGTCCAGCATCACTGAGTGGAGAGTTTGTCATGTTGGTCCAGCGTCACTGAGTACAGAGTTTGTCTTATATCTATCGATGCGGGCTCTTATGGGCTGAATTTTGTTGTAGTGGCTGAGTGCGCGAGGTGGGTGGCGGATTGCCGGTGGCAGGAGGTGGCGATGACGAGGATGGTGCAGATTCCATTGGGTGTGTGTGTGTGTGTGTGTCTGTTTGTGTGTGTGTGTGTGTCATCACACAAATCAACTAACGCGCAGCCATCAACCAGCTCATCATATTTCTTATTATCATCAAAACTTCTGTACCCCCAAAAGTCCTATGGCGACTGACAAGTGGCGATGGGCTGAGGCACAGATGACCGCCGTCAGTCTCTAGTCATTTTGCACTGGGATCTAGGAAGCAGTGCAATCCGGTCCTGTCTGTGAGACTGAGCAACCCTTTCGAGCAGACACTCTGTTCACCCCACATGGGAGGGGGCTAGAAAAGGTGCCCTAAACATAGCCTGCCTAAATAACCAACCTGACTGGGTAACCGCACCCAGTGAGGTCATCTTTATGCGGTCGAAAACACAATCATTATCACAGAAAAAAACAAAAACAAACTATACAACCTCTTATGGTTAGGACCCTTCTGGATAATGACATATATGAGCGCCCTGAAAGAAGAACACTCATGTGGCAAACGAGCTGGTTTGGTATAGCATCGACATAGCAGCCATTAGTGAGTCCAGAGGTTGACAGTAAGGAAGTTTTTTGTACCTACCTTGACAGAGTGCTAACCTCTATCCCCAGAGAAGATAAGGTTGTGCTCCTAGGTGACTTCAATGCCAGAGTTGGCAGAGATGGTGATTTTGGCAGGGAATCATAGGAGAAATGGACTAGGCAAGTGTAATCCCAATGGCCTACTTCTCCTCAGCAATACCTTGTTTAGGCAGGCCGACAAGTTTAAAGGTTCGTGACAACACCCATGATCCAAACACTGGCATCTCATTGACTACATCATTGTCAGAGAGAGAGTTCGCCTAGATGTCCTCATCACCCGTGCCATGCATGGCTCAGACCACTGCGACACTGATCATCAGCTCGTCAGAGCTAAGATTTTATTTCACGTCTTCCCAAAACGATGAGGGCAACAATCATCCAGACAAGTTTGAACACTAAACGTCTGGAGGATCCAGCGGTACCACATGCTTTCAGAGACCATCTCGAACATGGGCTGATAAACAACCCAAATCCTAGTGCCGAATTGGGTAATCTCGACACTGTTAAGACAAAAACCTGCAGAGAGACTCTCGGCCAGATAGAAAGAATACACCAGGACTGGTTTGATGAAAATGACCAGGAAATCGTAGATGATAACCGTGCTGTTTTAACTGAATGGCAGAGCAACCCCCCAGTCTCAGACCAAAGCTGACACCTTCCGAAAGAAGAAAGCGGCGGCCCCGCGCTCTTCACAATCTAAAGAACGAGGTGGTTTAAAAATAAGGCATGTGAAATACAAAAAATTGAAGATCAACACAAGATGCACAAAGTTTTCAATTCCACTAGAACATTTTATGGGCCAATCACTCAAGACGCAGCCCCCCCCCCCCCCCTTAGGCTCATCCGACTGTAACTCCCTCATTAAAGAATAAAACATCCTTCAGCACTACCATTCGCTCCTCAATCGAAACACCGATGTGGATGTCCTGACTACCCAGCAGGTCCCTCATCACCCATAGTCGACCCAACTCACCTATCCTCCAGCCCTGGACGAGGTAGCTACTGCCTTGAAACAGATGAAAAATAACAAAGCCTCAGGTCCTGATGGAATCCCAGCCGAGGTGTATAAAGCAGGAGGACCTCTGCTTACCAGCCTGAAGAATATACGGAAAAAGGAGGAAATCCCCCAAGCTCTGAAAGACGCCTCTATCGTCAATATTTATACTGAGAACAAAGGACACCGGTCAGACTATGGTAACTTCCGTAGAATCTCACTTCTGTTTGTAGCTGGCTAGATTATCGCCTGATTCCTCCTAAACAGACTTCTTCCTGAGGCGGAAAACTTCATCCCAGAATCTAAATGTGGCACCACTGACACGATATTTACTGCCCGCCAGATACAGGAAAAGCACACAGTACAGCATCGTGACCTGTACATGGCCTTCATTGACCTAATTAAGGTTTTTGACTCGGTCAACAGGGAAGCCCTCTGGTGGACCCTTAGCCGTTTTGGCTGCCCACCAAAATTCAGCGCCATTGTGAGGCAACTCTACGATGGCATGAGCTGCAGTGTCCTGTACAATGCCACCCAGTCTGCGGTCTTCCCCATCCAAACGGGGGTAAACCAAGGATGTGTGCTGGCACCATCTCTCTTTTCCATTTTCTTGGCTGCCTTCCTTACTTGTGCCAGCGCCAATTTAGCCAGTGGAATGGACATCCAGTACCGGATGAAGAATCTTTTCAACATAAGACGACTCCAAGCAGGAACAAAGGTGTCTGCAGCTTCCATTACTGAACTTCAGCATGCAGACGACCTCACCCTTGTCGCTCATACTGAACGCGACCTAAAGGGAAATCCCGAACACCTACGCAGATGCGTATGCACACTTCGGCCTTGAGAGTGAATGTGCGTAAGACTCAGATTCTCTTTCAGCCTGCCCCTGGTTCAGCTACGCCTCCACTATCCATCCAGCTTAATGGTACTGCCCTCTCTAATGTTACCTACTTTCAGTACCTCGTCTACCACCAGTCCACCACCGCGGACATCGATAGAGAGATTCAACATCGGATCTAATGTGCTTCTCAAGCCATTGGCAGACTCCGTACTCGTTTTTTCAGCTGTAGGGAGCTGAAATTATCTACAAAGTTGCACATATATAAAACAGTGGTCCTCCCCGCCCTGCTATATGGCAGCGAGACATGGTTCACATACAGGAGGCACCTCAAGGTACTTGAAATCTTTTATCAACGTAGTCTACATTCCATCCTCCGAGTTCGTTGGGAAGACAAGATAATAAATGCCAGGGTTTTCGCTGACACCAACTATAGGGGCATGGAGGCTATCATTATCCACAAACAACTACGTTGAAGTGGCCATGTTACCCGCATGGACGACATCAGACTGTTAGAGCAGCACTTAACAGTCACATAACGAATGGTAAAAGCAACTGAAATATACATCCATCGGTTGCTGCGAGTTCGGTGCCTGCTGACTGTCTCCCCGACACGAGTGTAACCTGATCCGCGCTTCCGCCTTGGGGTTTAATCGCCCGCGCCTTGCGCGAGGCGTGCCCTTAAAAACAAATCTATCACTAGCAAGTCTACGGACTTGGCGCACCTTCATTCAACTACTACAAAAGGTACAAGGATAGTCTGAAGACAAACCTGAAAAGGCCAAATCGACCCCCCCCCCCCCCCCCACATGGGAGACGATAAATCCATACTATAACGCTTGGAGGAGCACCACACGAGACGGTGTCAATACTTTCGAGTTAGCCCGACTGCATACCGAGGTAGACAAGCGCCAACGCCGGAAAGACGCTGCCGCACTAGATGTAGCCCTTCACACGTGTAACATCTGTAGACGATTCTGCCGGTCCCGTACCGGCATCTCTAGTCACCTCAGAGGTCTAAAACGAAGGTGACATCCTCAATAAATCATATCATTGTATCATAGCTGGATGATCGTCACACTTGATTCCGAGTGTCAGCAAAGTGCAAAGTAGTAGTAGTAGTAGTAGTAGTAGTAGTAGTAGTAGTAGTAGTAGTAGTGTGTGTGTGTGTGTGTGTGTCGTGGGAGTTGCGTGTTACGTGAGGACGACAAGTGCAAGGAATTCCTATGTCGTGAGGTGCGAGGAATATAAGATGAAAGGGAAGGGACTGCTTGCGTGTGTGGTGTTTCGACAGTGTATTGATGACAAGAAGCAGTGGCGTAGTGAATAAAGCGCTTCGGCTTCATGTCTTGTATGATGATGGCTCGAATATTGGCACAATATTGGTACTTATAGTAAGAGGAGAGTAAGATAATGGAGCCAGAAATGAGTGCGGTACTCCTATACTATTGGATTAGCGCATCTTGGAAGGATTTTGCACAGACGGCCAGAGAGTATGGACACAGACTTGCATTTGCATCCATACTCACTAGCAAGAGGAATTTTATATTTTTGAACACGCCACTCCCTCTTTCACCTTCCTTTCAGAATACCAAGGTACAGCTGAGACGTATAAAGATGTGGGACATTTGCTCCCCAATAATCAGTTCCTTGCTGTGCTGGCTAGCAATACAAAAATGACAGGTGGTATACGTCGGAAATCTCCTCAAGCAGTACAAGAGTAGACCATACCAATGGGCAGTACCCAGGCCCTTCCTCACCCTACACCTGTGTCACTAACATCCTCCTCCCCCAGGTGCTGCTCTTCCTCTCACACGTCACTCCCAACACATGTTCTCCCTGTTATGTCCTCCCAACACATGTTCTCCCTGTTATGTCCTCCCACCACATGTTCTCCCTGTTATGTCCTCCCAACACATGTTCTCCCTGTTATGTCCTCCCAACACATGTTCTCCCTGTTATGTCCTCCCACCACATGTTCTCCCTGTTATGTCCTCCCACCACATGTTCTCCCTGTTATGTCCTCCCACCACATGTTCTCCCTGTTATGTCCTTCCACCACTTGTTCTCCCTGTAAAGTCCTCCCACCACATGTTCTCCCTGTTATGTCCTCCCACCACATGTTCACCCTGTTATGTCCTCCCAACACATGTTCTCCCTGTTATGTCCTCCCACCACATGTTCTCCCTGATATGTCCTCCCACCACATGTTCTCCCGGTTATGTCCTCCCACCACATGTTCTCCCTGTTATGTCCTCCCACCACATGTTCTCCCTGTTATGTCCTCCCACCACATGTTCTCCCGTTTATGTCCTCCCACCACATGTTCTCCCTGTTATGTCCTCCCACCACATGTTCTCCCTGTTATGTCCTTCCACCACTTGTACTCCCTGTAAAGTCCTCCCACCACATGTTCTCCCTGTTATGTCCTTCCACCACATGTTCTCCCTGTTATGTCCTTCCACCACATGTTCTCCCTGTTATGTCCTCCCACCACATGTTCTCCCTGTTATGTTCTTCCACCACATGTTCTCCCTGTTATGTCCTTCCACCACATATTCTCCCTGTTATGACCTCCCACCACATGTTCTCCCTGTTATGTCCTTCCACCACATGTTCTCCCTGTTATGACCTCCCACCACATGTTCTCCCTGTTATGTCCTCCCACCACATGTTCTCCCTGTTATGTCCTTCCACCACATGTTCTCCCTGTTATGTCCTTCCACCACATGTTCTCCCTGTCATGTCCTTCCACCACATGTTCTCCTTGTTATGTCCTTCCACCACATGTTCTCCCTGTTATGTCCTCCCACCACATGTTCTCCCTGTTATGTCCTTCCACCACATGTTCTCCTTGTTATGTCCTTCCACCACATGTTCTCCCTGTTATGTCCTCCACCACATGTTCTCCCTGTTATCTCCTTCCACCACATGTTCTCCCTGTTATGTCCTCCCACCACATGTTCTCCCTGTTATGTCCTCCCAGTAAATGTTCTCCCTGTTATGTCCTCCCAGTACCTGTTCTCCTTGGTATGTCCTCCCAGTACCTGTTCTCCCTGTTATGTCCTTCCACCACATGTTCTCCATGTTATGTCCTCCCACCACATGTTCTCTCTGTTATCATCAAAAATTAACGACACATAGAGACCAGCTATCATAGTATATACTGTATATTACATCGGCAGCAAACACACACACACACACGCACACACACACACACAAACACACACACACACACACACACACACACAAACAGCTATAGTTGGCAAGACTACGGGTGGATAGTGTCGTGGTCTCCTGAATAAGGTATAGAGCCTCACTCAAATCCATGGTAGAGTGAAGTGCATGAAGTGATGGTGAAGTAAGGTGATGGTGAGGTGTATGGGGTGATGGTGAAGTGTCTGAGGTGATGGTGAAGTGCATGAGGTGATGGTGAAGTGTGGGAGGTGATGGTGAGATGTATGAGGTGATGGTGAAGTGCATGAGTTGATGGTGAAGTGTGTGAGGTCATGGTGAAGTGTATGAGGTCATGGTGAGGTGTATGGGGTGATGGTGAAGGGTATGAGGTGATGGTGAAGTGTATGAGGTGATGGTGAGGTGTATGAGGTGATGGTGAGGTGTATGAGGTGATGATGAAGTAGATGAGGTTATGGTGAACTTTATGAGGTGATTGTGAAGTATATGAGATGATGATGAAGTGTATGAGGTGATGGTGAAGTGCATGAGGTGATGGTGAAGTGTATGAGGTGATGGTGAGGTGTGTGAGGTGATGGTGAGGTGTATGAGGTGATGGTGAGGTGTATGAGGTGATGGTGAAGTGTATGAGGTGATGGTGAAGTGTATGAGGTGATGGAGAGGTGTATGAGGTGATGGTGAAGTGTATGAGGTGATGGTGTAGCGTATGAGGTGACGGTGAGGTGTATGAGGTGATGGTGAAGTGTATGAGGTGATGGTGAAGTGTATGGGGTGATGGTGATGTGTATGAGGTGATGGTGAAGTGTATGAGGTGATGGTGAGGTGTATGAGGTGATGGTGAAGTGCATGAGGTGATGATGAAGTGTATGAGGTGATGGTGAGGTGTATGAGGTGATGGTGAAGTGTATGAGGTGATGATGAGGTATATGAGGTGATGGTGAGGTGTTTGGGGTGATGGTGAAGTGTATGAGGTGATGGTGAGGTGTATGAGGTGATGGTGAAGTGTATGAGGTGATGGTGAGGTGTATGGGTGATGGTGAAGTGTATGAGGTGATGGGGAAGTGTATGAGGTGATGGTGAAGTGTATGGGGTGATGGTGAGGTGTATGAGGTGATGGTGAAGTGTATGAGGTGATGGTGAAGTGTATGATGTGATGGTGAGGTGTATGAGGTGATGATGACGTATATGAGGAGATTGTTAGGTGTATGATGTGATGGTGAGGTGAATGAGGTGATGGTGAGGTGTATGGGGTAATGGTGAGGTGTATGGGGTGATGATGAAGTGTATGAGGTGATAGTGAATTGTATGAGGTAATGGTGAAGTGTATGAGGTGATGGTAGGTGCGTGAGGTGATTGTGAGGTGTATGGGGTGATGGTGAAGTGTATGAGGTGATGGTGAAGTGTATGGGGTAATGGTGAGGTGTATGAGGGCAATGGTGAAGTGTATGAGGTGATGGTGAAGTGTATGAAGTAATGGTGAAGTGTATGGGGTGAGAGTGATATATATGAGGTGATGGTGATATATATGAGGGATGGGGAAGTGTATAAGGTGAGGGTGAAGTGTATGAGGTGATGGTGAAGTGTATGGGGTGATAGTGATTTATATATATGAGGTGATGGTGAAGTGCATAAGGTGATGGTGAAGAGTATGAGGTAATGGTGAAGTGTATGAGGTGATGGTGAAGTGTATGAGGTGATGGTGAAGTGTATCAGGTGATGGTGAAGTATATGAGGTGATGGTGAAGTGTATGGGGTGATAGTGATTTATATATATGAGGTGATGGTGAAGTGCATAAGGTGATGGTGAAGTGTATGAGGTAATGGTGAAGTGTATGAGGTGATGGTGAAGTGTATGAGGTAATGGTGAAGTGTATGGGGTGATAGTGACATATATATGAGGTGATGGTGATATATATCAGGTGATGGTGATGTGTATAAGGTGATGGTGAAGTGTATGAGGTGATGATGAAGTGTATGAGTCGATGGTGAAGTGTATGGGGTGATAATGATATATATATGAGGTGATGGTGAAGTGTATAAGGTGATGGTGAAGTGTATAAGGTGATGGTGAAATGAATGGGGTGATAGTGATATATATATGAGGTGATGGTGATATATATGAGATGATGATGAATTGTATAAGGTGATGGTGACATATATGAGGAGATGGTGATATATATGAGGTGATGGTAAAGTGTACAAGGTGATGGTGATATATATGAGGTGATGGTGATATATATGAGGTGATGGTGATATATATGAGGTGATGGTAATAAAAGGTGATGGTGATATATATGAGGTGATGGTGATAAAAGGTGATGGTGATATATATGAGGTGATGGTGTTATATATGAGGTGATGGTGATATATATGAGGTGATGGTGAAGTGTATAAGGTGATGGTGAAGTGCATGAGGTGATGGTGATATATATGGGGTGATGGTGATATATATGAGGTGATGGTGATATATATGAGGTGATGGTGAAGTGTATGAGGTGATGGTGATATATATGAGGTGATGGTGAAGTGTATGAGGTGATGGTGAAGTGTATGTGGTGATAGTGATATATATGAGGTGATGGTGAAGTGTATGAGGTGATGGTGATATATATGAGGTGATGGTGAAGTGTATGAGGTGATGGTGAAGTGTATAAGGTGATGGTGAAGTGTATAAGGTGATGGTGAAGTGTATGAGGTGATGGTCATATATATGAGGTGATGGTGAAGTGTATGAGGTGATGGTGATATATATGAGGTGATGGTGAATTGCATGAGGTGATGGTGAAGTGTATGAGGTGATGGTGAAGTGTATGAGGGGATGGTGAAGTGTATGAGGGGATGGTGAAGTGTATGCGGTGATGGTGAAGTGTATAAGGTGATGGTGAAGTGTATGAGGTGATGGTGAAGTGTATGGGGTGATAGTGATATATATGAGGCGATGGTGAAGTGTATGAGGCGATGGTGAAGTGTATGAGGTGATGGTGAAGTGCATGGGGTGATAGTGATATATATGTGGCGATGGTGAAGTGTATGAGGTGATGGTGAAGTGTATGGGATGATGGTGATATATATGAGGCGATGGTGATGTGCATAAGGTGATGGTGAAGTGTATGAGGTGATGGTGAAGTGTATGGGGTGATAGTGATATATATGTGGCGATGGTGAAGTGTATGAGGTGATGGTGAAGTGTATGGGATGATGGTGATATATATTAGGCGATGGTGATGTGTATAAGGTGATGGTAAAGTGTATGAGGTGATGGTGAAGTGTATGAGGTGATGGTGAAGTGTATGCGGTGATGGTGAAGTGCATGGGGTGATGGTGAAGTGTACGAGGTGATGGTAAATTGTATAAGGTGATGGTGAAGTGTATGAGGTGATGGTGAAGTGTATGAGGTGATGGTGATATATATGAGGCGATGGTGAAGTGTATGAGGTGATGGTGAAGTGTATGGGGTGATGGTGAGGTGTATGAGGTGATGGTGAAGTGTATGAGGTGATGGTGAGGTGTATGAGGTTATGGTGAAGTGTATGAGGTGATGGTGAAGTGTATGGGGTGATAGTGATATATATATATGAGGTGATGGTGAAGTGTATAAGGTGATGGTGAAGTGTATGAGGTAATGGTGAAGTGTATGAGGTGATGGTGAAGTGTATGAGGTGATGGTGAAGTGTATGGGGTGATAGTGATATATATGTGGTGATGGTGATATATATAAGGTGATGGTGATGTGTATAAGGTGATGGTGAAGTGTATGAGGTGATGATGAAGTGTATGAGGTGATGGTGAAGTGTATGGGGTGACAGTGATATATATATGAGGTGATGGTGATATATATGAGGTTATGGTGAAGTGTATATGGTGATGGTGAATTGTATGCGGTGATGGTGATATATATGAGGTGATGGTGAAGTGTATAATGTGATGGTAAAGTGTATGAGGTGATGGTGAAGTGTATGGGGTGATAGTGATATATATGAGGTGATGGTGAAGTGTATATGGTTATGGTGAAGTGTATGAGGTGAAGGTGAAGTGTATGGGGTGATAGTGATATATATGAGGTGATGGTGATGTTTATGAGGTGATGGTGAAGTTTATGAGATGATGGTGATATATATGAGGTGATGGTGAAGTGTATAAGGTGATGGTGAAGTGTATGAGGTGATGGTGAAGTGTATAAGGTGATGGTGAAGTTTATGGGGTGATAGTGATATATATGAGGTGATGGTGATATATATGAGGTGATGGTGAAGTGTATATGGTTATGGTGAAGTGTATGAGGTGAAGGTGAAGTGTATGGGGTGATAGTGATATATATGAGGTGATGGTGATGTTTATGAGGTGATGGTGAAGTGTATGTGGTGATAGTGATATATATGAGGTGATGGTGTTATATATGAGGTGATGGTGAAGTGTATAAGGTGATGGTGAAGTGTATGAGGTGATGGTGATATATATGAGGTGATGGTGATATATATGAGGTGATGGTGATATATATGAGGTGATGGTGAAGTGTATAAGGTGATGGTGAAGTGTATGAGGTGATGGTGATATATATGAGGTGATGGTGAAGGGTATGAGGTGATGGTGATATATATGAGGTGATGGTGAAGTGTATGAGGTGATGGTGAAGTGTATGTGGTGATAGTAATATATATGAGGTGATGGTGATATATATGAGGTGATGGTGATGTGTATAAGGTGATGGTGAAGTGTATGAGGTGATGGTGAAGTGTATGAGATGATGGTGAAGCGTATGCGGTGATGGTGAAGTGCATGGGGTGATGGTGAAGTGTATAAGGTGATGGTGAAGTGTATGAGGTGATGGTAAAGTGTATAAGGTGATGGTGAAGTGTATGAGGTGATGGTGAAGTGTATGGGGTGATAGTGATATATATGAGGCGATGGTGAAGTGTATGAGGCGATGGTGAAGTGTATGAGGTGATGGTAAAGTGTATAAGGTGATGGTGAAGTGTATGAGGTCATGGTGAAGTGTATGGGGTGATAGTGATATATATGTGGCGATGGTGAAGTGTATGAGGTGATGGTGAAGTGTATGGGATGATGGTGATATATATGAGGCGATGGTGATGTGTATAAGGTGATGGTGAAGTGTATGAAGTGATGTTGAAGTGTATGATGTGATGATGAAGTGCATGAGGTGATGGTGATATATATGAGGCGATGGTGAAGTGTATGAGGTGATGGTGAAGTGTATGGGTGATGGTGAGGTGTATGAGGTGATGGTGAAGTGTATGAGGTGATGTGAGGTGTGTGAGGTTATGGTGAAGTTTATGAGGTGATGGTGAACTGTATGAGGTGATGATGATATATATGAGGTGATGGTGATGTGTATAAGGTGATGGTGATATATATGAGGTGATGGTGAAGTGTATGAGGTGATGGTGAAGTGTATGGGGTGTTGGTGAGGTGTATGAGGTGATGGTGAAGTGTATGAGGTGATGGTGAAGTGTATGAGGTGATGGTGAAGTGTATGAGGTGATGGTGAGGTGTATGAGATGATGGTGAAGTGTATGAGGTGATGGTGAGGTGTATGAGGTGATGGTGAAGTGTATGACATGATGGTGAAGTGTATGAGGTGATGTTGAAGTGTATAAGTTGATAGTGAAGTGTATGAGGTGATGATGTAGTGTATAAGGTGATGGTGAAGTGTATGAAGTGATGATGAAGTGTATGAGGTGATGGTGAAGTGTATAAGGTGATGGTGAAGTGTATGAGGTAATGGTGAAGTGTATGAGGTGATGGTGAAGTGTATGAGGTGATGGTGAAGTGTATGGGGTGATAGTGATATATATGAGGTGATGGTGATGTATATGAGGTGATGGTGAAGTTTATGAGGTGATGGTGATATATATGAGGTGATGGTGCAGTGTATAAGGTGATGGTGAAGTGTATGAGGTGATGGTGAATTGTATGAGGTGATGGTGATATATATGAGGTGATGGTGAATTGTATAAGGTGATGGTGAAGTGTATGAGGTGATGGTAAAGTGTATAAGGTGATGGTGAAGTGTATGAGGTGATGGTGAAGTGTATGGGGTGATTGTGATATATATATATATGAGGTGATGGTTGAAGTGTATATGGTGATAGTGAAGAGTATAAGGTAATGATGAAGTGTATGAGGTGATGGTGAAGTGTATGGGGTGATAGTGATATATATATGAGGTGATGGTGATGTGCATGGGGTGATGGTGATATATATGAGGTGATGGTGATATACATAAGGTGATGGTGAAGTGTATGAGGTGATGATGAATTGTATGAGGTGATGGTGAAGTGTATGGGGTGATAGTGATATACATATGAGGTGATGGTGATATATATGAGGTGATGGTGAAGTGTATAAGGTGATGGTGAAGTGTATGAGGTTATGGTGAAGTGTATGAGGTGATGGTGATGTGTATGGGGTGATAGTGATATATATGAGGTGATGGTGATGTATATGAGGTGATGGTGAAGTTTATGTGGTGATGGTGATATATATGAGGTGCTGGTGAAGTGTATGAGGTGATGGTGAAGTGTGTGAGGTGATGGTGAAGTGTATAAGGTAATGGTGAAGTGTATGGGGTGATGATGACGTGTATGGGGTGATAGTGATATATATATATGAGGTGATGGTGAAGTGTATAAGGTGATGGTGAAGTGTATGAGGTAATGGTGAAGTGTATGGGATGATGGTGAAGTGTTTGAGGTGATGGTGAAGTGTATGGGGTGATAGTGATATATATGAGGTGATGGTGATATATATAAGGTGATGGTGATGTGTATAAGGTGATGGTGAAGTGTATGAGGTGATGATGAAGTGTATGAGGTGATGGTGAAGTGTATGGGGTGAGAGTGATATATATATGAAGTGATGGTGATATATATGAGGTTATGGTGAAGTGTATAAGGTGATGGTGAATTGTATGAGGTGATGGTGATATATATGAGGTGATGGTGAAGTGTACAATGTGATGGTAAAGTGTATGAGGTGATGGTGAAGTGTATGGGGTGATAGTGATATATATGAGGTGATAAGAACATAAGAACATAAGAATGGAGGAAACTGCAGCGGGCCTATTGGCCCATACTGGGCAGTCCCGTTTACACCCAACCCCTATTGCTCATATGAGCATCCAACCTATGTTTGAAGCAATTCAGCGTATTCGAGTTAATGATGATATTTGGTAACTTGTTCCATTCATCCACTACTCTGTTTCCAAACCAGTGTTTACCTATTTCACGCCTAAATCTAAATTTGTCCAATTTAAAACCATTGTTACGAGTTCGCTCCTGGTTGGATAATTTGAGTACCTTTGTAATGTCCCCTTTGTTTAGCCCTGCCTTCCACTTATACACCTCTATCAGGTCGCCCCTCGCTCTACGTCTCTCAAGGGAGTGCAAATTAAGATGCTTTAACCTGTCTCTATACTCAAGGTTCCTGATACCCGGGATTAGTCTTGTCATTCTCCTCTGAATTCTTTCCAAGGATTCTATATCCATTCTGTAATACGGTGACCAGAACTGGACTGCGTAATCCAGGTGTGGTCTCACAAGAGCAAGATACAGTTTTAGGATGACCTCGCTAGTCTTGTAACTAACACTCCTTTGTATGAACCCAAGTACTTTATTAGCCTTGTTACGAGCAAAAACACATTGTTTACTTGGCTTAAGGTTCCTACTTATCATTACTCCTAAATCTCTCTCGCAGTCGGATTTCTCTATGGCATCGTTGTTCATCTGGTATCTGGTTTCCCTGTTTACATTTCCTATACTGAGTACTTTACATTTGTCAATGTTGAATTTCATCTGCCATTTTTCAGACCATTCGAAAAATTTGTTTAGATCCTCCTGTAGTTTTGCCGAGTCCTCGTCAGATTTGATAACACGTCCTATTTTAGCATCATCAGCAAATTTACTTATGTTGCTGTCTATGCCGATATCTATGTCGTTTATGTATATAATAAACAACAATGGTCCAAGTACTGAGCCTTGGGGAACTCCACTTGTGACGTTGCTCCAATGGGACTTAGTGCCGTTAATGCTCACTCGCTGTTTCCTGTCCTGTAACCACACCCTAATCCATTTAAGGATGTCACCTTTGATGCCATGAGCTTCTACCTTTCTAATTAGTCTTTCGTGGGGTACTCTGTCGAAGGCTTTGCTAAAGTCGAGATGTACCACATCATAATTGTGCCCCTCGTCCACTGATTCGAAAACTGATGAAAAGAATGTTAATAGATTAGTTAGGCAAGAACGTCCGCTTGTGAAGCCATGCTGGGAATCATTGATCAATCTGTGCTTCTCCAGGTGATTTCGAATAGAGTTTGAAATGATTGCTTCCAGTAATTTGCCTACTATTGATGTTAGACTGATTGGGCGGTAGTTAGAGGATAGTGATCTATCCCCCTTCTTGAAGATCGGTATTACATTCGCTATCCTCCAGGATTCTGGTACTACACCTGTTTTTAAGGACATGTTAAACAACTTTGCTAAGGGCATACTAAGCTCTTCCTTACATTCCTTTAATACTCTGGCAAATATCTCATCGGGACCAGGTGACTTATTAGGCTTTAGTTTGTCTATTTGCTTACTAACATCGTTGCTCGTCACTACTATCTCACTTAATTTGTTTTCTTCACTATCTCTGAATAGAGTCGGTGCCTCGGGTATCATGTTTAAATTTTCGCTGGTGAAAACTGTTGAAAAATATTTATTCAAATTATTGCTCATTTCTCCGTCGTTATCAGTGAGCTCTCCGGAGTCTGACCGTATTGGTCCAATCTTTTCTCGTGTTTTAGTTTGGTACATATGGTAGAATCCTTTGGGGTTTGTCTTTGCCTCCCTTGCTATCCTTACCTCATTATTCCTCTTTGCTTTCCTTATCTCGGTTTTAACCCTACTCGCCAATACCCTATAATAGTCCCGGAGGTGAATTTCGCCACGATTTATCCTTCTACCTATAGCCTTCCTTTGGCCAATGATGTTCTTTAAATAATTATTTATCCATTTAGGGTCATTGTTGTTTGATCTGAGTTTTTTGTATGGTATGTTCTGCCTTTGTGCATTAAGTAAATCACTATTTAAATTGTCGTGGAACTCGGCAATCTCAGATCTCGTTATCAGGTCGGTGTCATCTGTCAGGTTCACGGCCAAGCGCGACACCCCCTCTCTCAGCTGCCTCTTTAAACTGTCAAAGTTTGCCCTTCTGAAATCTGGTACTTTAGTGGAATTTTCCTTACGTCTGCCCTGAAAATCTAACTGGAATCGAATTTCTTTGTGATCTCTGTTTGCAAGTTCGTTCCCTACCTCGACATTGGTAATGAGGTTTTCTCTGTTTGACAAAACTAAATCCAATATATTATTACCCCGTGTGGGTTCGGTTATATGTTGACTTAGGAAACAGTCCTGGATCGTCTCGAGAAAATCCTCTGATTCTGAGTTACCCGTAAGGTCGGTCCAATCTATTTGGCCAAGGTTAAAGTCGCCTACTATACAGACTTTGTTGTGTATGGAAGCCCTGCGCATTTCATCCCAGATAAGTCGCTCATTGACTCTGTCAAGATTGGGGGGTCTATATATTACTCCTGTGATTAATTTTTCCCGACCGTCGCTTAATTCTATCCAAATTGTTTCTGTATTCCTCTCAGTTTTTATTTCCTTATTTATATCACACTTCAGATTATCCCTAACATAGATTGCTACTCCGCCTCCTTTCCTGGTCTGCCTATCGGTATGGAACAGTTTGTAACCCGCAATTTGGTATTCGACTGGTAATTCACGTGTGTCTAGGTTGATCCATGTTTCAGTGAATGCAATTATATCGATTTCTTCGGTACATACCAAGGCCCTAATATCATCCATTTTGTTTCTCATACTTCTACTGTTTGCGTAATATACATTTAAGTTAGTCGTGTTCTGAGTCCTTCCCTTACCGCGTTTAGTTTTAAACTCCCTGTCTAATTTAGTTATGTCATCATTCCTAACACTATTTCCCTGTAATCTTTCGCCTTGTTTACCCGCTCCCACTGCAGTCTCCTCCACCCCCGTGCCCCTATGTTCTCTTAGCAGTTTAAAGACTTCGATATCTTTTGAACTGCCCCCTCTAGAGTGTATGAGGTGAAGGTGAAGTGTATGGGGTGATAGTGATATATATGAGGTGATGGTGATGTTTATGAGGTGATGGTGAAGTTTATGAGATGATGGTGATATATATGAGGTGATGGTGAAGTGTATAAGGTGATGGTAAAGTGTATGAGGTGATGGTGAGGTGTATAAGGTGATGGTGAAGTGTATGAGGTGATGGTGAAGTGTATGGGGTGATAGTGATATATATATAAGGTGATGGTGAAGTGTATAAGGTGATGGTGAAGTGTATGAGGTAATGGTGAAGTGTATCTGGTGATGGTGAAGTGTATGAGGTGATGGTGAAGTGTATGGGGTTCATAGTGATATATATATGAGGTGATGGTGATATATATATGGGGTGATGGTGATGTGTATAAGGTGATGGTGAAGTGTATGAGGTGATGATGAAGTGTATGAGGTGATGGTGAAGTGTATGGGGTGATAGTGATATATATATGAGGTGATGGTGATATATATGAGGTGATGGTCAAGTGTATAAGGTGATGGTGAAGTGTGTGAGGTGATGGTGAAGTGTATGGGGTGATAGTGATATATATATATGAGGTGATGGTGATATATATGAGGTGATGGTGATGTGTATGAGGTGATGGTGAAGTGTATGAGGTGATGGTGATATATATGAGGTGATGGTGAAGTGTACAAGGTGATGGTGAAATATATGAGGAGATGGTGATATATATGAGGTGACGGTGAAGTTTATATGGTGATGGTGATATATATGTGGTGATGGTGATATATATGAGGTGATGGTGATATGAGGTGATGGTGATATATATGAGGTGAAGGTGATATATATGAGGTGATGGTGATATATATGAGGTGATGGTGAAGTGTATAAGGTGATGGTGAAGTGTATGAGGTGATGGTGATATATATATAAGGTGATGGTGATATATATGGGGCGATGGTGATATATATGAGGTGATGGTGAAGTGTATAAGGTGATGGTGAAGTGTATGAGGTGATGGTGATATATATGAGGTGATGGTGAAGTGTATGATGTGATGGTGAAGTGTAAATGTGTTGGTGATATATATGAGGTGATGGTGATATACATGAGGCGATGGTGAAGTGTATAAGGTGATGGTGAAGTGTATGAGGTGATGGTGATATATATGAGGTGATGGTGAAGTGTATAAGTTGACAGTGAAGTGTATGAGGTGATGATGTAGTGTATAAGGTGATGGTGAAGTGCATGAAGTGATGATGAAGTGTATGAGGTGATGGTGAAGTGTATAAGGTGATGGTGAAGTGTATGAGGTAATGGTGAAGTGTATGAGGTGATGGTGATATATATGAGGTGATGGTGAAGTGTATAAGGTGATGGTGAAGTGTATGAGGTGATAATCTAGTGTATAAGGTGATGGTGAAGTGTATGAAGTGATGATGAAGTGTATGAGGTGATGGTGAAGTGTATAAGGTGATGGTGAAGTGTATGAGGTAATGGTGAAGTGTATGAGGTGATGGTGAATTGTATGAGGTGATGGTGAAGTGTATGGGGTGATAGTGATATATATGAGGTGATGGTGATGTATATGAGGTGATGGTGAAGTTTATGAGGTGATGGTGATATATATGAGGTGATGGTGAAGTGTATTAGGTGATGGTGAAGTGTATGAGGTGATGGTGAACTGTATGAGGTGATGGTGATATATATGTGGTGATGGTGAATTGCATATGGTGATGGTGAAGTGTATGAGGTGATGGTGAAGTGTATAAGGTGATGGTGAAATGTATGAGGTGATGGTGAAGTGTATGGGGTGATAGTGATATATATATATGAGGTGATGGTTGAAGTGTATAAGGTGATGGTGAAGAGTATGAGGTAATGATGAAGTGTATGAGGTGATGTTGAAGTGTATGAGGTGATGGTGAAGTGTATGGGGTGATAGTGATATATATATGCGGTGATGGTGATATATATGAGGTGATGGTGATGTGTATGGGGTGATGGTGATATATATGAGGTGATGGTGATATATATAAGGTGATGGTGAAGTGTATGAGGTGATGATGAATTGTATGAGGTGATGGTGAAGTGTATGGGGTGATAGTGATATATATATGAGGTGATGGTGATATATATGAGGTGATGGTGAAGTGTATAAGGTGATGGTGAAGTGTATGAGGTTATGGTGAAGTGTATGAGGTGATGGTGAAGTGTATTGGGTGATAGTGATATATATGAGGTGATGGTGATGTATATGAGGTGATGTTGAAGTTTATGAGGTGATGGTGATATATATGAGGTGATGGTGAAGTGTATAAGGTGATGGTGAAGTGTGTGAGGTGATGGTGAAGTGTATAAGGTATTGGTGAAGTGTATGAGGTGATGGTGAAGCGTATGGGGTGATAGTGATATATATGAGGTGATGGTGATATATATGAGGTGATGGTGAAGTGTATATGGTTATGGTGAAGTGTATGAGGTGAAGGTGAAGTGTATGGGGTGATAGTGATATATATGAGGTGATGGTGATGTTTATGAGGTGATGGTGAAGTTTATGAGATGATGGTGATATATATGAGGTGATGGTGAAGTGTATAAGGTGATGGTGAAGTGTATGAGGTGATGGTGAAGTGTATAAGGTGATGGTGAAGTGTATGAGGTGATGGTGAAGTGTATGGGGTGATAGTGATATATATATAAGGTGATGGTGAAGTGTATAAGGTGATGGTGAAGTGTATGAGGTAATGGTGAAGTGTATCTGGTGATAATGAAGTGTATGAGGTGATGGTGAAGTGTATGGGGTGATAGTGATATATATATGAGGTGATGGTGACATATATGAGGTGATGGTGAAGTGTATAAGGTGATGGTGAAGTCTATGAGGTGATGGTGAAGTGTATGGGGTGATAATGATATATATATATGAGGTGATGGTGATATATGGGGTGATGGTGATGTGTATGAGGTGATGGTGAAGTGTATGAGGTGAGGGTGATATATATGAGGTGATGGTGAAGTGTACAAAGTGATGGTGATATATGAGGAGATGGTGATATATATGAGGTGATGGTGAAGTTTATAAGGTGATGGTGATATATATGAGGTGATGGTGATGTGAGGTGATGGTGATATATATGAGGTGAAGGTGATATATATGAAGTGATGGTGATATATATGAGGTGATGGTGAAGTGTATAAGGTGATGGTGAAGTGTATGAGGTGATGGTGATATATATGGGCTGATGGTGATATATATGCGGCGATGGTGATATATATGAGGTGATGGTGAAGTGTATAAGGTGATGGTGAAGTGTATGAGGTGATGGTGATATATATGAGGTGATGGTGAAGTGTATGATGTGATGGTGAAGTGTAGATGTGATGGTGATATATATGAGGTGATGGTGATATATATGAGGTGATGGTGAAGTGTATAAGGTGATGGTGAAGTGTATGAGGTGATGGTGATATATATGAGATGATGGTGATATATATGAGGTGATGGTGAAGTGTATGAGGTGATGGTGATTTGAGGTGATGGTGATTTGAGGTGATGGTGATATATATGAGGACATGGTGAAGTGTATAAGGTAATGGTGAAGTGTATGAGGTGATGGTCATGTATATAAGGTGATCGTGAAGTGTATGAGGTGATGGTGAAGTGTATGAGGTCATGGTGATATATATGAGGTCATGGTGAAGTGTATGAGGTCATGGTGATATATATGAGGTGATCGTGAAGTGTATGAGGTGATGGTGAAGTGTATGAGGTGATGGTGATATATATGAGATGATGGTGAAGTGTATGAGGTGATGCTGATATATATGAGGTGATCGTGAAGTGTATGAGGTGATGGTGAAGTGTATGAGGTCATGGTGATATATATGAGGTCATGGTGAAGTGTATGAGGTCATGGTGATATATATGAGGAGATGGTGATGTGTATGAGGTAATGGTTATATATATGAGGTGATGGTGAAGTGTATAAGGTGATGGTGAAGTGTATGGGGTGATGGTGAAGTGCATGAGGTGATGGTGAAGTGTATGGGGTGATGGTTAAGTGTATGAGGTGATGGTGATATATATGAGGAGATGGTGAAGTGTATAAGGTGTTGGTGATGTTTTTGAGGTGATGGTGATATATATGGGGTGATGGTGATACATATGAGGTGATGGTGATATATATGAGGTGATGGTGAAGTGCATAAGGTGATGGTGACGTGTATGAGGTGATGGTGATATATATGAGGTGATGGTGAAGTGTATGAGGTGATGTTGAAGTGTATAAGGTGATGGTGATATATATGAGGTGATGGTGAAGTGTATAAGGTGATAGTGAAGTGTATGAGGTGATGGTAATATATATGAGGTGATGGTGATATATATGAGGTGATGGTGAAGTGTTTGAGGTGATGGTGAAGTGTATGTGGAGATGGTGACATATATGTGGTGATGGTGAAGTGTATGAGGTGATGATGATATGAGGTGATGATGATATGAGGTGATGGTGATATATATGAGGTGATGGTGAAGTGTATAAGGTGATGGTGAAGTGTATGAGGTGATGGTGACATATATGTGGTGATGGTGAAGTGTATGAGGTGATGATGATATGAGGTGATGATGATATGAGGTGATGGTGATATATATGGGGTGATGGTGATACATATGAGGTGATGGTGATATATATGAGGTGATGGTGAAGTGCATAAGGTGATGGTGACGTGTATGAGGTGATGGTGATATATATGAGGTGATGGTGAAGTGTATGAGGTGATGTTGAAGTGTATACGGTGATGGTGATATATATGAGGTGATGGTGAAGTGTATAAGGTGATAGTGAAGTGTATGAGGTGATGGTAATATATATGAGGTGATGGTGATATATATGAGGTGATGGTGAAGTGTTTGAGGTGATGGTGAAGTGTATGTGGAGATGGTGACATATATGTGGTGATGGTGAAGTGTATGAGGTGATGATGATATGAGGTGATGATGATATGAGGTGTTGGTGATATATATGAGGTGATGGTGAAGTGTATAAGGTGATGGTGAAGTGTATGAGGTAATGGTGAAGTGTATGAGGTGATGGTGAGGTGTATGAGGTGATGGTGAAGTGTATGAGGTGATGGTGATATATATGATGTGAAGTGTATAAGGTGATGGTGATTTATATGAGGTGAAGATGAAGTGTATGAGGTGATGGTGAAGTGTATGAGGTGATGCTGATTTATATGATGTGAAGTGTATAAGGTGATGGTGATTTATATGAGGTGAAGTTGAAGTGTATGAGGTGATGGTGAAGTATATGAGGTGATGCTGAAGTGTATGAGGTGATGGTGATATATATAAGGTGATGATGAAGTGTATGTGGTGATGGTGAAGTGTATTAGGTTATGGTGAAGTGTATGAGGTGATGGTGAAGTGTATGAGGTCATGGTGATATATATGAAGTAATGGTGAAGTGTATGAGGTGATGGTGAGGTGGGTGAGGTGATGGTGAGGTGTATGGGGTGATGGTGAAGTGTATGAGGTGATGGTGATGTGTATGAGGTGATGGTGAGGTGTATGAGGTGATGGTGATGTGTTTGAGGTGATGTTGAGGTCTATGAGGTAAAGGTGAGGTGCATGAGGTGATGGTGAAGTGTATGAGGTGATGGTGAGGTGTATGAGGTGATGATGATATATATGGGGCGATGCTGAAGTGTATAAGGTGATGGTGAAGTGTATAAGGTGTTGGTGAAGTGTATGAGGTGATGGTGAGGTGTATGAGGTGATGGTGAAGTGTATGAGGTGATGGTGAAGTGTATGAGGTGATGGTGATGTGTATGAGGTGATGGTGATATATATGAGGAAATGGTGAAGTGTATGAGGTGATGGTGATTTATATGAGGTGATGGTGAAGTGTATGAGGTGATGGTGGGGCGGGTGAGGTGATGGTGAGGTGTATAGGGTGATGGTGAAGTGTATAAGGTGATGGTGATGTGTATGAGGTGATGGTGAGGTGTATGAGGTGATGGTGAGGTGTATGAGGTGATGGTGAGGTGTACGAGGTGATGCTGAGGTGTATGGGGTGATGGTGAGGTGTATGGGGTGATGGTGAAGTGTATGAGGTGATGGTGAGGTGTATGAGGTGATGGTGAAGTGTATGAGGTGCTGGTGAAGTGCATGAGGTGATGGTGAAGTGTATGAGGTGATGGTGAAGTGAATGAGGTGATGGTGAGGTGTATGGGGTGATGGTGAAGTGTATGAGGTGATGGTGAAGTGTATGAGGTTATGGTGAAGTTTATGAGGTGATGGTGAAGTGTATGAGGTGATGGTGAAGTGAATGAGGTGATGGTGAGGTGTATGAGGTGATGGTGAAGTGTATGAGGTGATGCTGATATATATGAGGTGATGGTGAAGTGTATGAGGTGATGGTGAAGTGTATGAGGTTATGGTGAAGTTTATGAGGTGATGGTGAAGTGTATGAGGTGATGGTGAAGTGAATGAGGTGATGGTGAGGTGTATGAGGTTATGGTGAAGTGTATGAGGTGATGCTGATATATATGAGGTGATGGTGAAGTGTATGAGGTGATGGTGAAGTGTATAAGGTTATGGTGAAGTTTATGAGGTGATGGTGAAGTGTATGAGGTAATGGTGAAGTGTATGAGGTCATGGTGATATATATGAGGTGATGGTGAAGTGTATGAGGTCATGGTGATATATATGAGGTGATGGTGAAGTGTATGAGGTGATGGTGAAGTTCATAAGGTGATGGTGAAGTGTATGAGGTGATGGTGAAGTGTATGAGGTGATGGTGAAGTGTATGAGGTGATGGTGATATATATAAGGTGATGATGAAGTGTATGAGGTGATGGTGAAGTGTATTAGGTTATGGTGAAGTGTATGGGGTGATGGTGAAGTGTATGAGGTAATGGTGAAGTGCATGAGGTGATGGTGATATATATGAAGTGATGGTGAATTGTATGAGGTGATGGTGAGGTGGGTGAGGTGATGGTGAGGTGTATGGGGTGATGGTGAAGTGTATGTGGTGATGGTGATGTGTATGAGGTGATGGTGAGGTTTTATGAGGTGATGGTGAAGTGTATGAGGCGATGTTGAGGTGTATGAGGTGATGGTGAGGTGTATGAGGTGTATGGTGAGGTGTATGAGGTGATGGTGAAGTGTATGAGGTGATGGTGATGTGTATGAGGTGATGGTGATATATATGAGGTGATGGTGAAGTGTATGAGGTGATGGTGATATATATGAGGTGATGGTGATGTGTATGGGGTGATGGTGAAGTGTATGAGGTGATGGTGAAGTGTATGAGATGATGGTGAAGTGTATGAGGTGTTGATGAAGTGTATGAGGTGATGGTGAAGTTTATGGGGTGATGGTGAAGTGTATGAGGTCATGGTGATATATATGAGTTGATGGTCAAGTGTATAAGGTGATGGTGAAGTGTATGGGGTGATAGTGAAGTGTATGGGGTGATAGTGAAGTGTATGGGGTGATGGTGAAGTGTATGATGTGATGGTGGAGTGTATGAGGTGATAGTGAAGTGTATGGTGTTTTGTGAGGTTATGGTGTGTGGTGAAGTTATGGTATGTGGTTAGGTTATGGTGTGTTGTGAGGTTATGGTGTGTTGTGAGGTTGTGGTGTCTGGTGAGGTTATTGTTTGTGGTGAGGTTATGGTGTGTGGTGAGGTTATGGTATGTGGTAAGGTTATGGTGCATGGTATTCCCACTCACTCCTCTCCCCTATTCTCTCCCTCTTCCTCCTCTCCCCTCTCCCTCACCTTTCCTTCCCCCCAAGTCTCTCCCTATCCTCCTCATCTCCCCCAGTTTCTCACTCCTCTCCCCAGTCTCTCAGTTCAGTGTCATGTGAATTATTTACCATTCTCCTCCAATGTTCCTGTCTTCGTCTTTGTACAATTTCCATCTCCCGTTGTGTTGTCTACTGTTAATTTTAGCACCAGTCTACCAGTACTTCACTGTAACTGTTTCTTTGCACCAGTCTACCAGTACTTCACTTTAAACTGTTTCTTAGCACCAGTCTACCAGTACTTCACTTTAAACTGTTTCTTAGCACCACTCTACCAGTACTTCACTTTAAACTGTTTCTTAGCACCACTCTACCAGTACTTCACTTTAAACTGTTTCTTAGCACCAGTCTACCAGAATTTTACTTTAAACTGTTTCTTAGCACCAGTCTTCCGGAATTTTACTTTAAACTGTTTCTTAGCACCAGTCTACCGGTACTTCACTTTAAACTGTTTCTTAGCACCAGTCTACCAGTACTTCACTTTAACTGTTTCTTAGCACCAGTCTACCAGTACTTCACTTTAATCTGTTTCTTAGCACCACTCTACCAGTACTTCACTTTAAACTGTTTCTTAGCACCAGTCTACTCCAACATTACACTTTAAACTGTTTTTTTAGCACCAGTCTACTCCAACAGTACACTTTAAACTGTTTTAGCACCTGTCTACTCCAACAATACACTTTAAACTGTTTTTAGCACCAGTCTACTCTACCAGTACTTCACTTTAAACTGTCTCACTACACCAATTTTCTCGGTGGATGATGCTCTTCAGCACTTATAACCGACTCTCCTTTGTGAATGTGTGTGTGTGTGTGTGTGTGTGTGTGTGTGTGTGTGTGTGTGTGTGTGTGTGTGTGTGTGTGTGTGTGTGTGTGTGTGTGTCTGATAATTAAGAAATAATAATAATTAACTATTTATTGAAATAGCATGGCAGTCGAAAGGCTGAAATATATAGTTATATAATTGGGGAATAGATCACTTGATAGGTAAATAATATACAGGTAACATAAGTGATACAAATATGATATATAATTGCAAGGTGGGGAGAAGGTCTTACTACAGGGCATTTCAACAGTAACAGTGCAAAAAGGTAAGATTAGCTGGTAGTGAATACACTGGTTGACTACGAGTTGCTGATAATTTTTACAATGTATAGGACTGGGCTGTTCTTATAGTGATCATTACGTATTCGTATGAGCTGGATGTGGTTGTGGTGTCGAACATCAATTCGCGGACTAAGGATCTCGGGTGGAAGCAGGAGCCGGAGTCAAGGATGTTGCAGAAGCCAAGAGGGTCTGTGTGTTGAGCGTTTCTTCATATGAGGAGTAGGAAGAGGAGACAATAATTTTGCATGCCCTCTTCTGCACCTTTTCTAGGGGTTTCCGTTGTGTGGCACTTAGGGAGGAAGGCCAGGCAGGGGAGGCATAGGTGAGCTTAGGAAGTATGAATGTTAAGTAAGCACTGAGGAGCGGGATCCCCGTGAGACTTGAGTGGGCGGAGGAAGTGGAGACGATAACTGGAGGATTTGACACTTGTACTGACGTGCGTTTTCCAGTCTAGTTTGTTATCTACAGTGACGGCAGGGAGCTTGGTGTCGTTATCTGGTGGGAGTCTTTGAAGGAGTTCTTGCTCTGATCGTTCTATCTTTTGCCAGACTCTGCTGGCCAGGGTGTGCAGCTGCTGGTTGCTGGGTTTTATTCTCAGGTCTCTATGTATCTCCGCTGTGGTTCTGGTGAAGGGGTATCTTTCACCTGCGACGAATCTTAGGGCTTCATTTTGGACCACCTGTGGGGTGGTTGGCGAGGGGTGGCTGGGCCCGGGGCGAGGGGTAGGTCGCGGGCGGACGGGGTGCCTGCCTAGTCCCACCCAGCCCATAGCTGATCGCTTAAACTACTTCATCTCACAGTATATTCATCAACCAGTATGATAAGCATCTAAACACATTAACGTCAAATTCAACCACAAGATTTCTCAGTAATTTCCACAAAAGGAAAAAAATCCACTTTCTAAAACTTATTATTTACCAAACACAAAATAAATATATGTTAAAAGCACGTTCGTTAGCGTGTGATGAGCGGCTAAGCACGTGAGACGGATATTTAAAAACAAATATCTACACCGCTCTCACCATGTAACAATAATTATAAAAAATGGTTTTATTATTCCTTTTCTATTCTATTCTTTTCTTTTGTTTATATTTATTTATTTACCTTTACTTACTTTTATTCTTTTCTTTCTTTATTCCTTATTCTCTGTATCTTCTTTGTGAGATGGATGAGGTGGAGTGGAGGGAGACTGAGGGAATGAGGAAGATTTGTTTATGTTTGTGGTTTAAGCTGAGGAGTGCTAAGGAATGTAGGCCCTCACACCAGAGGTCATCCTCTATTAGGAATTATGGGAAACTTTCGTCTTGGCCCTCGACATCTCCAAAGCATTTGACAGGGTATGGCATAAGTCTTTGCTTTCTAAACTTCCCACTTATGGTTTCTCTCCCCCACTTTACTCTCTAATCACTAGCTTCCTTGAGAACCGATCCATGGCAGTTGATGTCGAGGGATCGATCTCTCGCTATTTCTCTAATAAGAGTGGTGTACCACAGGGTTCTGTTCATTCACCTACTATCTTCCTTCTTCTTATCAATGACTAGTAGAATCGCCGCCCTCCGGGCGACTCATCCGCTAGGCCACGGTTGAACGCCACCCTCCGGGAGGCTCCACATCGTCTCACTGTCCAGTCCCCAAAACTTCTTCTTCCATCAATAGTTCATTAACGGTGTATCTAAGTTCTACCATGTTTTTCACTACTACGGTACAGCAAAGTATATTTTTTTAGCATTAAACTGTTATTATTTTATTGTCTAATCATCACTACATATAACACCGTCCATCATCACTACATATAATACCACCCATCATCACTACATATAACAATATCCATCATCACTACATATAACACCATCCATCATCACTACATATAACACCACCCATCATCACTACATATAACACCACCCGCCATCACTACATATAACACCGTCCATCATCACTACATATAACACCACCCATCATCACTACATATAACATCATCCATCATCACTACATATAACACCACCCATCATCACTACATATAACATCATCCATCATCACTACATATAAGACCATCTATCATCACTACATATAACACCACCCATCATCACTACATATAACATCATCCATCATCACTACATATAAGACCATCTATCTTCACTACATATAACACCATCCATCATCACTACATATAACATCATCCATCATCACTACATATAAGACCATCTTTCATCACTACATATAACATCATCCATCATCACACCATATAAAACCATCTATCATCACTACATATAACACCATCCATCATCACGACATATAACACCATCCATCATCACTACATATAACACCATCCATCATCACTACAGATCGGTAAAGTGGTTTCCGAGATTCTTGTGCAGACACACAAACAAAAACACACACAAACAAAAACACACACAAACAAACAGACATATTTCTTTGTTTTATATAGATAGATTTACTTCACACTACAACTAATTCTATCCATTCTTACGCTGATGATTCTACTCTTCACTCTTCTTTACATTTTCCTCTTCCCCCTAACTCTCAAACTAGACTGTTTCTAGAGCTGATGTCATTACATCTATCAACTTGGATCTGTGCAGGATCTCCGAATGGGGAGGTAGAAACCTTGTTAAATTCAATAGTAATAAAACTCAGTATTTACCAATTAAACTTTCCAAATAAGATGATCTCCCACCAATCACATTTCAGGATGCTATCATTCTGCCAAATTCTAAAATAGATATGTTAGGCCTCAGCATTTCCTCTAATATGTCATGGAAGCTACACATCCTCAACTTTGCAAAAGCTGCCTCCCGAAAGCTGGGAATGCTGTTCAGATGCCACAGCTACTTCACTCCTGAGCAGTTGCTTCAAGTATATAAGGGATTCATTCGTCTTAGCTTGGAGTACTGCTCTCATATCTGGTGGAATCAAAGGTATTTCGTATTATTAACTCTCCTCCTTTAGTTGACAATCTTTCTTCCCTTTCTCTTCGCCACAATGTTGCTTCACTTTCTCTCTTTTACAGGTACTTTAAAGAGCAATGTTCGGTGGATTTGGCAGCCTGCGTACCGCCGGCAAGGCCATGGGCTCGGAACACTCGTCTTGCCGCGGTGCCCACCATTTCTCTGTGGATATCGGCCACACTAGAATAACCCGTTATAGTACACCCTTCTTTTCTCACACAGCCAAACTGTGGAATGCTCTGCCTTCTTCTGTATTTACGCACTCATACAATCTGTCTCACTTTTAAAAGCTGGTTTTTCGGCATCTTCATGGTGTAGATTAATATAACCTTTTCCTTTTCTATTTTAAATTTCTTTCTATTCTTTTATTTTTTTTTTAGATTGCCCCCGAGGGGGCTAGTTTATTGGGCACTCCCTTGCATCCTGTGCAGGGTGAAGCGCAGAAGCGTTTACAGCGCCCATCTGGGAAGCATGTGGAGTTCATGCTTGCCTTTATGACTCATGCATTAAGGGCATAAAAGCCTGAAGGGTCATTGGTTTTGTCAGCAAGTTACATAAAGTGACAGACTGATGAGTGTGTGTGGGGGGGGGGGGGGGGGGAAATTTCCCGGTACAATTTATCTGTTTATGGCAAAGCGTGGCAGGTCCCTAATAATGTCAAGTGCCAGGCCATAGGCATTGACAATATTGAGGGAAATACCTTTTAGTGTGATTATGATGGCGTATACGTCGGTAGTGTCGGCTTCAAGGGTAACGTCGAGAGGTTGGTAGGGAACGTCCTTCTTGGCGTTGATATGTAGTCCACTAGCACCTCAGCATGGTGGTCAATTGATGTGGAGAACTGGAGTGGATGGGCCCCAGGTGCCGGCATGCCGGTGGGGGACGGGGAACCGGGGGTGGTGTCCTCGGGTCCATGAGCACGTGGTGGGTGGACGGGGGCAGCCGGGCACGTGGCAGGCTCGGTGGCGTGGACGCCAGCAGTGGTGCTAGGCGGCGGTGGAGTAGGCCGTGAGCATGAGGGGCACACAGGGGGGCTATCAGGTTGTGTCAAACCAGAAGAGGGGGGTGACTGGGTAGCAGCTGGAGGCAGGGGTAGTCTGTGTAGGTTGGAGATGGCGGTACAGAGTGTATCAAAGAGTCTTTCAATATGGTTGGTAAATTCGTGTAAGAGGGATATGATCTGTGTCGTGTCACTGGAGGGGGGTTGTGGGGGGGGCCCCAGTGGGAGCACAAGGCCTGACAGCGTCAGAGTAGAGACGGAGAGGAGGCCCAGTAGTAGTTCAGTTAGGAGACGGCCGGGACTGCTGTGTTACAGCCAGTTGAGGCCAGGCAGGAGCAGGTGTTGTTGATGAAGGCGTTGCTGGAGACAGAGGGGACACAGAGGGGTGTGGCTCGGTAGGCTGGGGGAGAGGTTGAGATTGACGCAGCCTTTGGGGAGGCTATTCTCCTGGGACAGATGGACGTTTGGGGCATTGTCATGAGTCAGCATTGTGCCAGCCACCACAATTACAATACCTGGGGTCAACAACATAGCCCAAACCACCCTCATTGAGGTGGTCTTTGATTTTTTGGGGCACAGATGGAAGAGTGATGGTTACGTGAACAGAAGCGACATCTGAGATGATCACGTCGGCAGCAGGCGGTGAAGGTGTGACCCCCAATGGGAGCAGATGACACAAAAAGCAGGCCCGTTGTGATAGATTTCTGCATACAGTGGAGGAAGGACTGGGTGGGCATCAACAGTGGTTGGGCACTCCCTCCCCTTCCATTTAACTATGACAGCTGCTTGTTGGGTCTTCCCTAGGTAGTGTCGACGTATACTGAGTATACGTCGACACTACCTAGGGAAGACCCAACAAGCAGCTGTCATAGTTAAATGGAAGGGGAGGGAGTGCCCAACCACTGTTGATGCCCACCCAGTCCTTCCTCCACTGTATGCAGAAATCTATCACAACGGGCCTGCTTTTTGTGTCATCTGCTCCCATTGGGGGTCACACCTTCACCGCCTGCTGCCGACGTGATCATCTCAGATGTCGCTTCTGTTCACGTAACCATCACTCTTCCATCTGTGCCCCAAAAAATCAAAGACCACCTCAATGAGGGTGGTTTGGGCTATGTTGTTGACCCCAGGTATTGTAATTGTGGTGGCTGGCACAATGCTGACTCATGACAATGCCCCAAACGTCCATCTGTCCCAGGAGAATAGCCTCCCCAAAGGCTGCGTCAATCTCAACCTCTCCCCCAGCCTACCGAGCCACACCCCTCTGTGTCCCCTCTGTCTCCAGCAACGCCTTCATCAACAACACCTGCTCCTGCCTGGCCTCAACTGGCTGTAACACAGCAGTCCCGGCCGTCTCCTAACTGAACTACTACTGGGCCTCCTCTCCGTCTCTACTCTGACGCTGTCAGGCCTTGTGCTCCCACTGGGGCCCCCCCCACAACCCCCCTCCAGTGACACGACACAGATCATATCCCTCTTACACGAATTTACCAACCATATTGAAAGACTCTTTGATACACTCTGTACCGCCATCTCCAACCTACACAGACTACCCCTGCCTCCAGCTGCTACCCAGTCACCCCCCTCTTCTGGTTTGACACAACCTGATAGCCCCCCTGTGTGCCCCTCATGCTCACGGCCTACTCCACCGCCGCCTAGCACCACTGCTGGCGTCCACGCCACCGAGCCTGCCACGTGCCCGGCTGCCCCCGTCCACCCACCACGTGCTCATGGACCCGAGGACACCACCCCCGGTTCCCCGTCCCCCACCGGCATGCCGGCACCTGGGGCCCATCCACTCCAGTTCTCCACATCAATTGACCACCATGCTGAGGTGCTAGTGGACTACATATCAACGCCAAGAAGGACGTTCCCTACCAACCTCTCGACGTTACCCTTGAAGCCGACACTACCGACGTATACGCCATCATAATCACACTAAAAGGTATTTCCCTCAATATTGTCAATGCCTATGGCCTGGCACTTGACATTATTAGGGACCTGCCACGCTTTGCCATAAACAGATAAATTGTACCGGGAAATTTCCCCCCCCCCCCCCCCCCACACACACTCATCAGTCTGTCACTTTATGTAACTTGCTGACAAAACCAATGACCCTTCAGGCTTTTATGCCCTTAATGCATGAGTCATAAAGGCAAGCATGAACTCCACATGCTTCCCAGATGGGCGCTGTAAACGCTTCTGCGCTTCACCCTGCACAGGATGCAAGGGAGTGCCCAATAAACTAGCCCCCTCGGGGGCAATCTAAAAAAAAAATAAAAGAATAGAAAGAAATTTAAAATAGAAAAGGAAAAGGTTATATTAATCTACACCATGAAGATGCCGAAAAACCAGCTTTTAAAAGTGAGACAGATTGTATGAGTGCGTAAATACAGAAGAAGGCAGAGCATTCCACAGTTTGGCTGTGTGAGAAAAGAAGGGTGTACTATAACGGGTTATTCTAGTGTGGCCGATATCCACAGAGAAATGGTGGGCACCGCGGCAAGACGAGTGTTCCGAGCCCATGGCCTTGCCGGCGGTACGCAGGCTGCCAAATCCACCGAACATTGCTCTTTAAAGTACCTGTAAAAGAGAGAAAGTGAAGCAACATTGTGGCGAAGAGAAAGGGAAGAAAGATTGTCAACTAAAGGAGGAGAGTTAATAATACGAAATACCTTTGATTCCACCAGATATGAGAGCAGTACTCCAAGCTAAGACGAATGAATCCCTTATATACTTGAAGCAACTGCTCAGGAGTGAAGTAGCTGTGGCATCTGAACAGCATTCCCAGCTTTCGGGAGGCAGCTTTTGCAAAGTTGAGGATGTGTAGCTTCCATGACATATTAGAGGAAATGCTGAGGCCTAACATATCTATTTTAGAATTTGGCAGAATGATAGCATCCTGAAATGTGATTGGTGGGAGATCATCTTATTTGGAAAGTTTAATTGGTAAATACTGAGTTTTATTACTATTGAATTTAACAAGGTTTCTACCTCCCCATTCGGAGATCCTGCACAGATCCAAGTTGATAGATGTAATGACATCAGCTCTAGAAACAGTCTAGTTTGAGAGTTAGGGGGAAGAGGAAAATGTAAAGAAGAGTGAAGAGTAGAATCATCAGCGTAAGAATGGATAGAATTAGTTGTAGTGTGAAGTAAATCTATCTATATAAAACAAAGAAATATGTCTGTTTGTTTGTGTGTGTTTTTGTTTGTGTGTGTTTTTGTTTGTGTGTCTGCACAAGAATCTCGGAAACCACTTTACCGATCTGTAGTGATGATGGATGGTGTTATATGTAGTGATGATGGATGGTGTTATATGTCGTGATGATGGATGGTGTTATATGTAGTGATGATAGATGGTTTTATATGGTGTGATGATGGATGATGTTATATGTAGTGATGAAAGATGGTCTTATATGTAGTGATGATGGATGATGTTATATGTAGTGATGATGGATGGTGTTATATGTAGTGAAGATAGATGGTCTTATATGTAGTGATGATGGATGATGTTATATGTAGTGATGATGGGTGGTGTTATATGTAGTGATGATAGATGGTCTTATATGTAGTGATGATGGATGATGTTATATGTAGTGATGATGGGTGGTGTTATATGTAGTGATGATGGATGATGTTATATGTAGTGATGATGGGTGGTGTTATATGTAGTGATGATGGACGGTGTTATATGTAGTGATGGCGGGTGGTGTTATATGTAGTGATGATGGGTGGTGTTATATGTAGTGATGATGGATGGTGTTATATGTAGTGATGATGGATATTGTTATATGTAGTGATGATGGGTGGTATTATATGTAGTGATGATGGACGGTGTTATATGTAGTGATGATTAGACAATAAAATAATAACAGTTTAATGCTAAAAAAATATACTTTGCTGTACCGTAGTAGTGAAAAACATGGTAGAACTTAGATACACCGTTAATGAACTATTGATGGAAGAAGAAGTTTTGGGGACTGGACAGTGAGACGATGTGGAGCCTCCCGGAGGGTGGCGTTCAACCGTGGCCTAGCGGATGAGTCGCCCGGAGGGCGGCGATTCTACTAGTCATTGATAAGAAGAAGGAAGATAGTAGGTGAATGAACAGAACCCTGTGGTACACCACTCTTATTAGAGAAATAGCGAGAGATCGATCCCTCGACATCAACTGCCATGGATCGGTTCTCAAGGAAGCTAGTGATTAGAGAGTAAAGTGGGGGAGAGAAACCATAAGTGGGAAGTTTAGAAAGCAAAGACTTATGCCATACCCTGTCAAATGCTTTGGAGATGTCGAGGGCCAAGACGAAAGTTTCCCATAATTCCTAATAGAGGATGACCTCTGGTGTGAGGGCCTACATTCCTTAGCACTCCTCAGCTTAAACCACAAACATAAACAAATCTTCCTCATTCCCTCAGTCTCCCTCCACTCCACCTCATCCATCTCACAAAGAAGATACAGAGAATAAGGAATAAAGAAAGAAAAGAATAAAAGTAAGTAAAGGTAAATAAATAAATATAAACAAAAGAAAAGAATAGAATAGAAAAGGAATAATAAAACCATTTTTTATAATTATTGTTACATGGTGAGAGCGGTGTAGATATTTGTTTTTAAATATCCGTCTCACGTGCTTAGCCGCTCATCACACGCTAACGAACGTGCTTTTAACATATATTTATTTTGTGTTTGGTAAATAATAAGTTTTAGAAAGTGGATTTTTTTCCTTTTGTGGAAATTACTGAGAAATCTTGTGGTTGAATTTGACGTTAATGTGTTTAGATGCTTATCATACTGGTTGATGAATATACTGTGAGATGAAGTAGTTTAAGCGATCAGCTATGGGCTGGGTGGGACTAGGCAGGCACCCCGTCCGCCCGCGACCTACCCCTCGCCCCGGGCCCAGCCACCCCTCGCCAACCACCCCACAGGTGGTCCAAAATGAAGCCCTAAGATTCGTCGCAGGTGAAAGATACCCCTTCACCAGAACCACAGCGGAGATACATAGAGACCTGAGAATAAAACCCAGCAACCAGCAGCTGCACACCCTGGCCAGCAGAGTCTGGCAAAAGATAGAACGATCAGAGCAAGAACTCCTTCAAAGACTCCCACCAGATAACGACACCAAGCTCCCTGCCGTCACTGTAGATAACAAACTAGACTGGAAAACGCACGTCAGTACAAGTGTCAAATCCTCCAGTTATCGTCTCCACTTCCTCCGCCCACTCAAGTCTCACGGGGATCCCGCTCCTCAGTGCTTACTTAACATTCATACTTCCTAAGCTCACCTATGCCTCCCCTGCCTGGCCTTCCTCCCTAAGTGCCACACAACGGAAACCCCTAGAAAAGGTGCAGAAGAGGGCATGCAAAATTATTGTCTCCTCTTCCTACTCCTCATATGAAGAAACGCTCAACACACAGACCCTCTTGGCTTCTGCAACATCCTTGACTCCGGCTCCTGCTTCCACCCGAGATCCTTAGTCCGCGAATTGATGTTCGACACCACAACCACATCCAGCTCATACGAATACGTAATGATCACTATAAGAACAGCCCAGTCCTATACATTGTAAAAATTATCAGCAACTCGTAGTCAACCAGTGTATTCACTACCAGCTAATCTTACCTTTTTGCACTGTTACTGTTGAAATGCCCTGTAGTAAGACCTTCTCCCCACCTTGCAATTATATATCATATTTGTATCACTTATGTTACCTGTATATTATTTACCTATCAAGTGATCTATTCCCCAATTATATAACTATATATTTCAGCCTTTCGACTGCCATGCTATTTCAATAAATAGTTAATTATTATTATTTCTTAATTATCAGACACACACACACACACACACACACACACACACACACACACACACACACACACACACACACACACACACACACACACACACACATTCACAAAGGAGAGTCGGTTATAAGTGCTGAAGAGCATCATCCACCGAGAAAATTGGTGTAGTGAGACAGTTTAAAGTGAAGTACTGGTAGAGTAGACTGGTGCTAAAAACAGTTTAAAGTGTATTGTTGGAGTAGACAGGTGCTAAAACAGTTTAAAGTGTACTGTTGGAGTAGACTGGTGCTAAAAAAACAGTTTAAAGTGTAATGTTGGAGTAGACTGGTGCTAAGAAACAGTTTAAAGTGAAGTACTGGTAGAGTGGTGCTAAGAAACAGATTAAAGTGAAGTACTGGTAGACTGGTGCTAAGAAACAGTTAAAGTGAAGTACTGGTAGACTGGTGCTAAGAAACAGTTTAAAGTGAAGTACCGGTAGACTGGTGCTAAGAAACAGTTTAAAGTAAAATTCCGGAAGACTGGTGCTAAGAAACAGTTTAAAGTAAAATTCTGGTAGACTGGTGCTAAGAAACAGTTTAAAGTGAAGTACTGGTAGAGTGGTGCTAAGAAACAGTTTAAAGTGAAGTACTGGTAGAGTGGTGCTAAGAAACAGTTTAAAGTGAAGTACTGGTAGACTGGTGCTAAGAAACAGTTTAAAGTGAAGTACTGGTAGACTGGTGCAAAGAAACAGTTACAGTGAAGTACTGGTAGACTGGTGCTAAAATTAACAGTAGACAACACAACGGGAGATGGAAATTGTACAAAGACGAAGACAGGAACATTGGAGGAGAATGGTAAATAATTCACATGACACTGAACTGAGAGACTGGGGAGAGGAGTGAGAAACTGGGGGAGATGAGGAGGATAGGGAGAGACTTGGGGGGAAGGAAAGGTGAGGGAGAGGGGAGAGGAGGAAGAGGGAGAGAATAGGGGAGAGGAGTGAGTGGGAATACCATGCACCATAACCTTACCACATACCATAACCTCACCACACACCATAACCTCACCACAAACAATAACCTCACCAGACACCACAACCTCACAACACACCATAACCTCACAACACACCATAACCTAACCACATACCATAACTTCACCACACACCATAACCTCACAAAACACCATACACTTCACTATCACCTCATACACTCCACCATCACATCATACACTTCACCATCACCCCATACACTTCACTATCACCCCATACACTTCACTATCACCCCATACACTTCACCATCACCTTATACACTTGACCATCAACTCATATATATCACCATGACCTCATACACTTCACCATCACCCCATAAACTTCACCATCACCTCATACACTTCATCAACACCTCATACACTTCACCATCATCTCATACACTTCACCATCACCTCATACACTTCACCATCACCCCATACACATCACCATCACCTCATATATATCACCATCACCTCATACACTTCACCATCACCTCATATATATCACCATCACCTCATACACATCACCATCACCTCATACACTTCACCATCACCTCATACACCTCACCATACACCTCATACACCTCACCATCACCTCATACACCTCAACATCGCCTCATACACTTCACCATCACCTCATAAAACCTCACCATCACCTCATACACATCACCATCACCACATACACTTCACCATCACCCCATACACCTCACCATCACCTCACCCACCTCACCATCACCTCATACAATTCACCATCACTTCATATATATCACCATCACCTCATGCACTTCACCATTACCTCATACACTTCACCATCACCCCATACACTTCACCATAACCTAATACACTTCACCATCACCTCATACACTTCATCATCACCTTATATATATCACCATCACCTCATACACTTCACCATCACCTCATACACTTCACCATCACCTCATACACTTCACCATCACCTTATGAACTTCACCATCACCTCATACACTTCACCATCACCTCATATATATCACCATGACCTCATACACTTCACCATCACCTCATATATATCACCATGACCTCATACACTTCACCATTACCTCATACACTTCACCATCACCTCATAAACTTCACCATAACCTTATACACTTCACCATCACCTCATACACTTCACCATCACCTCATATATATCAGCATCACCTCATACACTTCACCATAACCTCATACACCTCACCATCACCTCATTCACTTCACCATCACCTCATACACTTCACCATCACCTCATAAACTTCACCATAACCTCATACACTTCACCATCACCTCATACACTTCACCATCACCTCATATATATCAGCATCACCTCATACACTTCACCATCACCTCATACACCTCACCATCACCTCATTCACTTCACCATCACCTCATACACTTCACCATCACCTCATAAACTTCACCATAACCTCATACACTTCACCATCACCTCATACACTTCACCATCACCCCATACACCTCACCATCACCTCATTCACTTCACCATCACCTCATACACTTCACCATCACCTCATGCACTTCACCAGCACCTCATACACTTCACCATCACCTCATACACCTCACCATCACCTCATACACTTCACCATCACCCCATACACCTCACCATCACCCCATACACCTCAGCATCACCTCGTACACCTCACCATCACCTCATACACCTCACCATCACCTCATACACCTCACCATCACCTCATACACATCACCATCACCTTATACACTTCACCATCACCCTATACACCTCACCATCACCTCACCCGCCCCACCATCACCTCATACACTTCACCATCACCTCATATAAATCACCATCACCTCATACACTTCACCATTTCCTCATATATATCACCATCACCTCATACACATCACCATCACCTCATACACTTCACCATCACCTCATACACTTCACCATCACCTCATACACCTCACCATCACCTCATACACTTCACCAACACCTTATACACTTCACCATCACCTTATACACTTCAGCATCGCCCCATATATATCATCATCACCTCATACACCTCACCATCACCTCATACACTTCACCATCACCTCATGCACCTCACCTTTACCTCATAGACCTCAACATCACCTCAAACACATCACCATCACCTCATACACCTCACCATCACCTCATACACATCACCATCACCTCATACACTTCACCATCACCCCATACACCTCACCATCACCTCACCCACCTCACCATCACCTCATACACTTCACCATTACTTCATATATATCACCATGACCTCATACACTTCACCATCACCTCATACACTTCACCATAACCTAATACACTTCACCATCACCACATACACTTCATCATCACCTTATATATATCACCATCACCTCATACACTTCAGCATCACCTCATATACTTCACCATCACCTCATACACTTCAACTTCACCTCATATAAATCACCATCACCTTATACACTTCACATCATATAAATCAGCATCACCTCATACACTTCACCATCACCTCATACACTTCATCTTCACCTCATATAAATCACCATCACCTTATACACTTCACATCATATATATCACCATCACCTCATACACTTCACCATCACCTCATACACCTCACCATCACCTCATACACTTCACCATTACCTCATACACTTCACCATCACCTTATACACTTCACCATCACCTCATATATATCACCAACACCTCATATCATCATCACCTCATATCATCATCACCTCATACACTTCACCATCACCACATATATGTCACCATCTCCACATACACTTCACCATCACCTCAAACACTTCACCATCACCTCATATATATCACCATCACCTCATATATATTACCATCACCTCATACACTTCACTATCACCTTATACACTTCACCATCACCTCATATATATCACCATCACCGTATACACTTCAACATCACCTCATACACTTCACCATCACCTCATATATATCACCATCACCTCATACACGTCACCATCACCTTATGCACTTCACCATCACCTCATATATATCACCATCACCTCATATGTATCACCATCACCCCATATATATCACCATCACCTCATATCATCATCACCTCATATCATCATCGCCTCATACACTTCACCATCACCACATATATGTCACCATCACCTCATACACTTCACCATCACCTTATACACTTCACCATCACCTCATATATATCACCATCACCTCATATCATCATCACCTCATATCATCATCACCTCATACACTTCACCATCACCACATATATGTCACCATCTCCACATACACTTCACCATCACCTCAAACACTTCACCATCACCTCATATATATCACCATCACCTCATATATATTACCATCACCTCATACACTTCACTATCACCTTATACACTTCACCATCACCTCATATATATCACCATCACCTTATACACTTCAACATCACCTCATACACTTCACCATCACCTCATATATATCACCATCACCTCATACACGTCACCATCACCTTATGCACTTCACCATCACCTCATATATATCACCATCACCTCATATGTATCACCATCACCCCATATATATCACCATCACCTCATAAACATCACCAACACCTTATACACTTCACCATCTCCTCATATATATCACCATCACCTCATACACTTAACCATCACCCCATACACTTCACCATCACCTCATGCACTTCACCATCACCCCATACACTTCACCATCACCTTATACACTTCACCATCACCTCATATATATAACCATTACCTCATACACATCACCATCTCCTCATATATATCACCATGACCTCATACACTTCACCATGACCTCATATATATCACCATGACCTCATACACTTCACCATCACCTCATACACTTCACGATCACCTCATATATATCAGCATCACCTCATACACTTCACCATCATCTCATATATATCACCATCACCTCATACACTTCACCATCACCTCATACACTTCACGATCACCTCATATATATCACCATGACCTCATACACTTCACCATGACCTCATATATATCACCATGACCTCATACACTTCACCATCACCTCATACACTTCACGATCACCTTATATACATGACCATCACCTCATACACTTCACCATTACCTTATACACTTCACCATGTCCTCATATATATCACCATCACCTCAAATCACCATCACCTCAAATCACCATCACCTCATACACTTCACCATCACCTCATATATATCACCATCATCTCATATATATCACCATCACCTCATACACTTCACCATCACCTTATACACTTCACCATCACCTCATATATATCACCATCACCTCATATATATCACCATCACATCTACACTTCACCATCACATCATACACTTCACCATCACCTCATATATATCACCATCACCTCATACACTTCACCATCACCTTATACACTTCACCATCACCTCATATATATCACCATCGCCGCATATATATCACCATCAGCCCATATATATCACCATCACCTCATACACTTCACCATCACCTTATACACTTCACCATCACCTCATATATATCACCATCACTTCATATATATCACCTTCACCTCATATATATCACCATCACCTCACATCACCATCACCTCATATATATCACCATCACCTTATAAACTTCACCATCACCTCATATATATCACCATCTCCTCATATATCACCATCACTTTGTACACTTCACCATCACCTCATATATATCACCCTCACCTCATACACTTCACCATCACCTCATACACATCACCATCACCCCATATATCACCATCACCTCATATATATATATCATTATCACCCCATACACTTCACCATCACCTCATAGACTTCACCATCACCTTATACACTTCACCATCACCTCATATATGTCACCATCACCTCATATATATATCACTATCACCCCATACACTTCACCATCACCTCATACACTTCATTATCACCAGATACACTTCACCATTACCTCATACACTTCACCATCACCTTATACACTTCACCATCACCTTATATATATATCACTATCACCCCATACACTTCACCATCACCTCATACACTTCACCATCACCTTATACACTTCACCATCACCTCATACACTTCACCATCACCTTATACACTTCACCATCACCTCATATATATCACCATCATCTCATAAACTTCACCATCACCTCATAAACATCACCATCACCTCATATATATCACTATCACCCCATACACTTCACCTTCACCTCATACACTTCACCATAACCATATACACTTCACCATCACCTCATATATATCACCATCACCTCATATATATCACTATCACCCCATACGCTTCACCATCACCTCATACACTTCACCAATACCTTATACACTTCACCATCACCTCACACACTTCACCATCACCTTATACACTTCACCATCACCTCATATATATCACCATCACCTCATAAACTTCAACATCACCTCATATACATCACCATCACCTCATATATATCACTATCACCCAATACACTTCACCATCACCTCATACACTTCACCATAACCTCATACACTTCACCATCACCTTATACACTTCACCATCACCTCATATATATCACCATCACCTCATATATATATCACTATCACCCCATACACTTCACCATCACCTCATACAATTCATCATCACCTCATACACTTCACCATCACCTTATATATATCACCATCACCTCATATATATCACCATCACCCCATACACATCACCATCACCTCATATATATCACCATCACCGCATATATATATCACTATCACCCCATACACTTCACCATCACCTCATACACTTCAACATCACCTCATACACTTCATCATTACCTCATACTCTTCACCATCACCTTATACACTTCAACCATCACCTCATATATATATATCACTATCACCCCATACACTTCACCATCACCTCATACATTTCACCATCACCTTATACACTTCACCATCACCTCATACACTTCACCATCACCATATGCAATTCACCATCACCACATATATATCACCATCACCTCATACAGTTCACCATCACCTCATACACTTCACCATCACCTAATACACTTCACCATCACCTCATATATATCACCATCACCTCATAAACTTCACCATCACCTCATATACATCACCATCACCTCATATATATCACTATCACCCCATACACTTCACCATCACCTCATACAATTCACCATCACCTCATACACTTCACCATTACCTCATACACTTCACCATCACCTTATACACTTCACCATCACCTCATACACTTCATCATCACTTCATACACTTCACCATCACCTTATACACTAGATTATCACCTCATACACTTCACCATCACCTTATACACTTCACCATCACCTCATATATATCACCATCACCTCATACACTTCACCATTACCTCATACACTTCACCATCACCTTATACACTTCACCATCACCTCATACACTTCATCTTCACTTCATGCACTTCACCATCACCTTATACACTACATCATCACCTCATACACTTCACTGTCAACTTATACACTTCACCATCACCTCATATATATCACCATCACCTCATACACTTCACCATCACCTTATACACTTCACCATCGCCTCATGTATATCACCATCACCTCATATATATCACCAACACATTTACACTTCACCATCACATCATACACTTCACCATCACCTCATATATATCACCATCACCTCATACACTTCACCATCACCTTATACACTTCACCATCACCTCATATATATCACCATCGCCCCATATATATCACCATCACCTTATATATATATCACCATCACCTCATACACTTCACCATCACCTTATACACTTCACCATCACCTCATATATATCACCATCACCTCATATATATCACCTTCACCTCATATATATCACCATCACCTCATATCACCATCACCTCATATATATCACCATCACCACATATATATCACCATCACCATATAAACTTCACCGTCACCTCATATATATCACCATCTCCTCATATATTTCACCATCACCTTGTACACTTCACCATCACCTCATATATATCACCATCACCTCATACACTTCACCATCACCTCATACACATCACCATCACCTCATATATATCACCATCACCTCATATATATATATCACTATCACCCCATACACTTCACCATCACCTCACACACTTCACCATCACCTTATACACTTGACCATCACCTCATATATATCACCATCACCTCATATATATATCACTATCACCCCATACACTTCACCATCACCTCATACACTTCATCATCACCTCATACACTTCACCATCACCTTATACACATCACCATCACCCCATATATATATCACCATCACCTCATATATATATCACTATGAACCCCATACACTTCACCATCACCTCATACACTTCACCATCACCAGATACACTTCACCATCACCTCATACACTTCACCATCACCTTATACACTTCACCATCACCTTATATATATATCACTATCACCCCATACACTTCACCATCACCTCATACACTTCACCATCACCTTATACACCTCACCATCACCTCATACACTTTACCATCACCTTATACACTTCACCATCACCTCATATATATCACCATCATCTCATAAACTTCACCATCACCTCATAAACATCACCATCACCTCATATATATCACTATCACCCCATACACTTCACCTTCACCTCATACACTCTAGAGGGGGCAGTTCAAAAGATATCGAAGTCTTTAAACTGCTAAGAGAACATAGGGGCACGGGGGTGGAGGAGACTGCAGTGGGAGCGGGTAAACAAGGCGAAAGATTACAGGGAAATAGTGTTAGGAATGATGACATAACTAAATTAGACAGGGAGTTTAAAACTAAACGCGGTAAGGGAAGGACTCAGAACACGACTAACTTAAATGTATATTACGCAAACAGTAGAAGTATGAGAAACAAAATGGATGATATTAGGGCCTTGGTATGTACCGAAGAAATCGATATAATTGCATTCACTGAAACATGGATCAACCTAGACACACGTGAATTACCAGTCGAATACCAAATTGCGGGTTACAAACTGTTCCATACCGATAGGCAGACCAGGAAAGGAGGCGGAGTAGCAATCTATGTTAGGGATAATCTGAAGTGTGATATAAATAAGGAAATAAAAACTGAGAGGAATACAGAAACAATTTGGATAGAATTAAGCGACGGTCGGGAAAAATTAATCACAGGAGTAATATATAGACCCCCCAATCTTGACAGAGTCAATGAGCGACTTATCTGGGATGAAATGCGCAGGGCTTCCATACACAACAAAGTCTGTATAGTAGGCGACTTTAACCTTGGCCAAATAGATTGGACCGACCTTACGGGTAACTCAGAATCAGAGGATTTTCTCGAGACGATCCAGGACTGTTTCCTAAGTCAACATATAACCGAACCCACACGGGGTAATAATATATTGGATTTAGTTTTGTCAAACAGAGAAAACCTCATTACCAATGTCGAGGTAGGGAACGAACTTGCAAACAGAGATCACAAAGAAATTCGATTCCAGTTAGATTTTCAGGGCAGACGTAAGGAAAATTCCACTAAAGTACCAGATTTCAGAAGGGCAAACTTTGACAGTTTAAAGAGGCAGCTGAGAGAGGGGGTGTCGCGCTTGGCCGTGAACCTGACAGATGACACCGACCTGATAACGAGATCTGAGATTGCCGAGTTCCACGACAATTTAAATAGTGATTTACTTAATGCACAAAGGCAGAACATACCATACAAAAAACTCAGATCAAACAACAATGACCCTAAATGGATAAATAATTATTTAAAGAACATCATTGGCCAAAGGAAGGCTATAGGTAGAAGGATAAATCGTGGCGAAATTCACCTCCGGGACTATTATAGGGTATTGGCGAGTAGGGTTAAAACCGAGATAAGGAAAGCAAAGAGGAATAATGAGGTAAGGATAGCAAGGGAGGCAAAGACAAACCCCAAAGGATTCTACCATATGTACCAAACTAAAACACGAGAAAAGATTGGACCAATACGGTCAGACTCCGGAGAGCTCACTGATAACGACGGAGAAATGAGCAATAATTTGAATAAATATTTTTCAACAGTTTTCACCAGCGAAAATTTAAACATGATACCCGAGGCACCGACTCTATTCAGAGATAGTGAAGAAAACAAATTAAGTGAGATAGTAGTGACGAGCAACGATGTTAGTAAGCAAATAGACAAACTAAAGCCTAATAAGTCACCTGGTCCCGATGAGATATTTGCCAGAGTATTAAAGGAATGTAAGGAAGAGCTTAGTATGCCCTTAGCAAAGTTGTTTAACATGTCCTTAAAAACAGGTGTAGTACCAGAATCCTGGAGGATAGCGAATGTAATACCGATCTTCAAGAAGGGGGATAGATCACTATCCTCTAACTACCGCCCAATCAGTCTAACATCAATAGTAGGCAAATTACTGGAAGCAATCATTTCAAACTCTATTCGAAATCACCTGGAGAAGCACAGATTGATCAATGATTCCCAGCATGGCTTCACAAGCGGACGTTCTTGCCTAACTAATCTATTAACATTCTTTTCATCAGTTTTCGAATCAGTGGACGAGGGGCACAATTATGATGTGGTACATCTCGACTTTAGCAAAGCCTTCGACAGAGTACCCCACGAAAGACTAATTAGAAAGGTAGAAGCTCATGGCATCAAAGGTGACATCCTTAAATGGATTAGGGCGTGGTTACAGGACAGGAAACAGCGAGTGAGCATTAACGGCACTAAGTCCCATTGGAGCAACGTCACAAGTGGAGTTCCCCAAGGCTCAGTACTTGGACCATTGTTGTTTATTATATACATAAACGACATAGATATCGGCATAGACAGCAACATAAGTAAATTTGCTGATGATGCTAAAATAGGACGTGTTATCAAATCTGACGAGGACTCGGCAAAACTACAGGAGGATCTAAACAAATTTTTCGAATGGTCTGAAAAATGGCAGATGAAATTCAACATTGACAAATGTAAAGTACTCAGTATAGGAAATGTAAACAGGGAAACCAGATACCAGATGAACAACGATGCCATAGAGAAATCCGACTGCGAGAGAGATTTAGGAGTAATGATAAGTAGGAACCTTAAGCCAAGTAAACAATGTGTTTTTGCTCGTAACAAGGCTAATAAAGTACTTGGGTTCATACAAAGGAGTGTTAGTTACAAGACTAGCGAGGTCATCCTAAAACTGTATCTTGCTCTTGTGAGACCACACCTGGATTACGCAGTCCAGTTCTGGTCACCGTATTACAGAATGGATATAGAATCCTTGGAAAGAATTCAGAGGAGAATGACAAGACTAATCCCGGGTATCAGGAACCTTGAGTATAGAGACAGGTTAAAGCATCTTAATTTGCACTCCCTTGAGAGACGTAGAGCGAGGGGCGACCTGATAGAGGTGTATAAGTGGAAGGCAGGGCTAAACAAAGGGGACATTACAAAGGTACTCAAATTATCCAACCAGGAGCGAACTCGTAACAATGGTTTTAAATTGGACAAATTTAGATTTAGGCGTGAAATAGGTAAACACTGGTTTGGAAACAGAGTAGTGGATGAATGGAACAAGTTACCAAATATCATCATTAACTCGAATACGCTGAATTGCTTCAAACATAGGTTGGATGCTCATATGAGCAATAGGGGTTGGGTGTAAACGGGACTGCCCAGTATGGGCCAATAGGCCCGCTGCAGTTTCCTCCATTCTTATGTTCTTATGTTCTTATCACCTCATATATATCACTATCACCCCATACACTTCACCATCACCTCATACACTTTACCATCACATTGTACACTTCACCATCACCTCATATATATCACCATCACCTCATACAATTCACCATCACCTTATACACTTCACCATAACCTCATATATATCACCATCACTTCATATATATATCACTCTCACCCCATACACTTCACCATCACCTCATACACTTCATCATCACCTCATACACTTCACCATCACCTTATACACATCACCATCACCTTATATATATCACCATCACCTCATATATATCACTATCACCCCATACACTTCACCATCACCTCAAACACTTCACCATCATCCCATACACTTCACCATTACCTCATACACTTCACCATCACCTTATACACTTCACCATCACCTCATATATATATATCACTATCACCCCATACACGTCATCATCACCCCATACACTTCACCATTACCTTATACACTTCACCATCACCTCACACACTTCACCATCACCTCATACACTTCACCAGCACCTCATATATATCACCATCACCACATAAACTTCACCATCACCTCATATACATCACCATCACCTCATATATATCACTATCACCCCATACACATCACCATCACCTCATACACTTCACCATAACCTCATACACTTCACCATCACCTTATACACTTCACCATCACCTCATATATATCACCATCACCTCATATGTATATCACTATCACCCCATACACTTCACCATCACCTCATACAATTCATCATCACCTCATACACTTCACCATCACCTTATGTATATCACCATCACCTCATATATATCACCATCACCCCATGCACATCACCATCACCTCATATATATATCACTATCACCCCATACACTTCACCATCACCTCATACACTTCATCATTACCTTATACTCTTCACTATCACCATATACACTTCAACCATCACCTCATATATATATATATCACAATCACCCCATACACTTCACCATCACCTCATACACTTCACCATCACCTTATACACTTTACCATCACCTCATACACTTCACCATCACCTTATACAATTCACCATCACCTCATATATATCACCATCACCTCATACAATTCACCATCACCTCATACACTTCACCATCACCTTATACACTGCACCATCACCTCATATATATCACCATCACCTCATAAACTTCACCATCACCTCATATACATCACCATCACCTCATATATATCACTATCACCCCATACACTTCACCATCACCTCATACACTTCACCATCACCTCATACACTTCACCATTACCTCATACACTTCACCATCACCTTATACACTTCACCATCACCTCATACACTTCATCATCACTTCATACACTTCACCATCACCTTATACACTACATCATCACCTCATACACTTCACTATCAACTTATACACTTCAACATAACCTCATACACTTCACCATCATGTCATACACTTCACCATCACCTCATACACCTCACCATCACCTCATACACTTCACCATCATCTCATACACCTCACCATCACCTCATACACTTCACCATCACCTCATACACTTCACCATCACCTCATACACTTCACCATCACCTCATACACCTCACCAACACCCCATACACTTCACCATCACCTCATACACTTCACCATCACCTCATATATATCACCATCACCTTATACACATCACCATCACCTCATATATATCATCATCACCTCATACAGTTCACCATCACCTCATAAACTTCACCATAACCTCACACACCTCACCATCACCTCATACACTTCACCATCACCTCATACACCTCACCATCACCCCATACACTTCACCATCACCTCATACACTTCACCATCGCCTCATATATATCACCATCACCTCATGCACTTCATCATCACATCATACACTTCAACATCACTTCATACACTTCACCATCACCTTATACACATCACCATCGCCTCATATATATCACCATCATCCCATACACTTCACCATCACCTCATACACTTCACCATCGCCACATATATATCACTATCACCCCATACACTTCACCATGACCTCATACACTTCACCATCACCTTATACACTTTACCATCACCTCATACACTTCACCATCGCCTCATACACTTCACCATCGCCTCATATATATCACTATCACCCCATACACTTCACCATCACCTCATACACTTCACCATCACCTTATACACTTTACCATCACCTCATACACTTCACCATCACCTTATACACTTCACCATCACCCCATGCACTTCACCATCACCGCATACGCTTCACCATCATCTCATACACTTCACCATCACCTCATACACTTCACCATCACCTTATACACATCACCATCACCTCATATATATCACCATCACCTCATATATATTACTATCACCACATACACTTCACCATCACCTCATACACTTCACCATCACCTCATATATATCACCATCACCTCATACCCTTCACCATCACCTCATATATATCACCATCACCTCATACACTTCACCATCACCTTATACACTTCACCATCACCTCATATATATCACCATCACCTCATATATATCACCATCACCTCATATATATCACCATCACCTCATACACTTCACCATCACCTTATACACTTCACCATCACCTCATATATAACACCATCACCTCATATATATCACTATCACCACATACACTTCACCATCACCTCATAAACATCACCATCACCTCATATATATCACTATCACCCCATACACTTCACCTTCACCTCATACACTTCACCATAACCATATACACTTCACCATCACCTCATATATATCACCATCACCTCATATATATCACTATCACCCCATACACTTCACCATCACCTTATACACTTCACCATCACCTCATACACTTCACCATCACCTTATACACTTCACCATCACCTCATATATATCACCATCATCTCATAAACTTCACCATCACCTCATAAACATCACCATCACCTCATATATATCACTATCACCCCATACACTTCACCTTCACCTCATACACTTCACCATAACCATATACACTTCACCATCACCTCATATATATCACTATCACCCCATACACTTCACCATCACCTCATACACTTTACCATCACATTATACACTTCACCATCACCTCATATATATCACCATCACCGCATACAATTCACCATCACCTTATACACTTCACCATAACCTCATATATATCACCATCACCTCATATATATATCACTGTCACCCCATACACTTCACCATCACCTCATACACTTCATCATCACCTCATACACTTCACCATCACCTTATACACATCACCATCACCTTATATATATCACCATCACCACATATATATCACTATCACCCCATACACTTCACCATCACCTCATACACTTCACCATCACCTCATACACTTCACCATTACCTCATACACTTCACCATCACCTTATACACTTCACCATCACCTCATATATATATATCACTATCACCCCATACACTTCACCATCACCTCATACACTTCACCATAACCTCATACACCTCACCATCACCTCATACACTTCACCATCACCTCATACACCTCACCATCACCCCATACACTTCACCATCACCTCATACACTTCACCATCGCCTCATATATATCACCATCACCTCATACACTTCACCATCACCTCATACACTTCACCATCACCTTATACAATTTACCATCACCTCGTACACTTCACCATCACCCCATGCACTTCACCATCACCGCATACACTTCACCATCACCTCATACACTTCACCATCACCTCATACACTTTACCATCACCTTATACACATCACCATCGCCTAATATATATCACCATCATCCCATACACTTCACCATCACCTCATACACTTCACCATCGCCACATATATATCACTATCACCCCATACACTTCACCATCACCTCATACACTTCACCATCACCTTATGCACATCACCATCGCCTCATATATATCACCATCATCCCATACACTTCACCATCACCTCATACACTTCACCATCGCCACATATATATCACTATCACCCCATGCACTTCACCATCACCTCATACACTTCACCATCGCCTCATACACTTCACCATCGCCTCATATATATCACTATCACCCCATACACTTCACCATCACCTCATACACTTCACCATCACCTTATACACTTCACCATCACCGCATACACTTCACCATCCCCTCATACACTTCACCATCCCCTCATACACTTCACCATCACCTCATACACTTCACCATCACCTCATGCAATTCACCATCACCTCATATATATCACCATCACCTCATACACTTCACCATCACCTCATATATATGACCATCACCTCATACACTTCACCATCACCTTATACACTTCACCATCACCTTATACACTTCACCATCACCTCATACACTTCACCATCACCTCATATATATCACCATCACCTCATACACTTCACCATCACCTCATATATATCACTATCACCACATACACTTCACCATCACCTCATACACTTCACCATCACCTCATATATATCACCATCACCTCATACACTTCACCATCACCTCATATATATCACCATCACCTCATATATATCACCATCACCCCATATATATCACCATCACCTCATGCACTTCACCATCACCTTATACACTTCACCATCACCTCATATATATCACCATCACCTCATATATAACACCATCACCTCATATATATCACCATCACCTTTTATCACCATCACCTCATATATATCACCATCACCTTTTATTACCATCACCTCATATATATCACCATCACCTCATATATATCACCATCACCTCATATATATCACCATCACCTTGTACACTTTACCATCACCTCATATATATCACCATCTCCTCATATATGTCACCATCACCTTATACAATTCATCATCATCTCATATATATCACCATCACCTCATATATATATCACTATCACCCCATTCATTTCACCATCACCTTATACACTTCACCATCACCTTATACACTTCACCATCACCTCATATATATATCATTATCACCCCATACACTTCACCATCGACTCATACACTTCATCATCACCTCATACACTTCACCATCACCTTATACACATCACCATCACCTGATATATATCACCATCACCTCATATATATGTCACTATCACCCCATACACTTCACCATTACCTCATACACTTCACCATCACCTCATACACTTCACCATTACCTCATACACTTCACCATCACCTTATGCACTTCACCATCACCTCATATATATAAATCACTATCACCCCATACACTTCACCATCACCTCATATACTTCACCATCACCTGATACACTTCACCATCACCTCATACACTTCACCATCACCTCATACACTTCACCATTACCTCATACTCTTCACCATCACCTTATGCACTTCACCATCACCTCATATATATAAATCACTATCACCCCATACACTTCACCATCACCTCATACACTTCACCCTCACCTTATACACTTCCCCATCCCTCATATATATCACCATCACCTCATATATATCACTCTCACCCCATACACTTCACCATTACTTCATACACTTCACCATCACCTCATACACTTCACCATTGCCCTCATACACCTCACCATTACCCCATACACTTCACCATCACCTCATACACTTCACCATCACCCCATACACCTCACAATCACCTCACGCACCTACCATCACCTCATACACTTCACCATTACCTCATACAATTCACTATCACCTCATACACTTCATCATCACCCCATACACCTCACCATTACCCCATACACCTCACCATCACCTCATTCACCTCACCATCACATCATACACCTAACAATCTCCTCATATACGTCATCATCACCTCATACACCTCACCATCACATCATACACTTCACCATCACCTCATACACTTCACCATCACCTCATACACCTCACCATCACCCCATACACTTCACCATCACCTCATACACTTCCCCATCACCTCATACACTTCACCATCACCCATACACCTCACCATCACCTCATACACTTCACCATCACCTCATACACCTCACCATCACCTCATACACTTCACCATCACCCCAAACACCTCACCATCACCTCATATACCTCATCATCACCTCATACACTTCACCATCACCTCATACACCTCACCATCACCTCATACACTTCATCATCACCTCATGCACTTCACCATCACCTCATACACCTCACCATCACCTCATACACTTCACCATCACCTCATACACATCACCATCACCCCATACACTTCACCATCACCTCATACACTTCACCATCACCTCATACACCTCACCGTCACCTCATACGCTACACCATCACCTCATACACTTCACCATCACCTCATACACCTCTCCATCACCTCATACACTTCACCATCACCTCATACACTTCACCATCACCTCATACACCTCACCATCACCTCATACACCTCACCATCACCTCACACACCTCACCATCACCTCACCATCACCTCACCATCACCTCATACACTTCACCATCACCTCATGCACTTCACCATCACCTCATACACTTCATCATCATCTCATATACTTCACAATCACCTCATAAAGTTCACCATAACCTCATCTACTTCATCATCACCTCATACACCTCACCATCACCTCATACACCTCACCATCACCTCATACACTTCACCATCACCTCATACCCTTCACCATCACCCCATACACCTCACCATGACCTCATACACTTCACCATGACCTCACACACTTCACCATCAACTCATGCACTTCACCATCACCTCATACATCTCACCATCACCTCCCACACTTCACCATCACCTCATGCACTTCACCATCACCTCAGACACTTCACCATCACCCCATACACCTCACCATCACCTTACTTCACCATCACTTCATGCACTTCACTCTACCATGGATTTGAGTGAGGCTCTATACCTTATTCAGGAGACCACGACACTATCCACCCGTAGTCTTGCCAACTATAGCTGTTTGTGTGTGTGTGTGTGTGTGTGTGTGTGTTTGTGTGTGTGTGTGTGCGTGTGTGTGTGTGTGTTTGCTGCCGATGTAATATACAGTATATACTATGATAGCTGGTCTCTATGTGTCGTTAATTTTTGATGATAACAGAGAGAACATGTGGTGGGAGGACATAACATGGAGAACATGTGGTGGAAGGACATAACAGGGAGAACAGGTACTGGGAGGACATACCAAGGAGAACAGGTACTGGGAGGACATAACAGGGAGAACATTTACTGGGAGGACATAACAGGGAGAACATGTGGTGGGAGGACATAACAGGGAGAACATGTGGTGGAAGGAGATAACAGGGAGAACATGTGGTGGAGGACATAACAGGGAGAACATGTGGTGGAAGGACATAACAAGGAGAACATGTGGTGGAAGGACATAACAGGGAGAACATGTGGTGGGAGGACATAACAGGGAGAACATGTGGTGGAAGGACATAACAAGGAGAACATGTGGTGGAAGGACATGACAGGGAGAACATGTGGTGGAAGGACATAACAGGGAGAACATGTGGTGGAAGGACATAACAGGGAGAACATGTGGTGGGAGGACATAACAGGGAGAACATGTGGTGGGAGGTCATAACAGGGAGAACATGTGGTGGAAGGACATAACAGGGAGAACATGTGGTGAGAGGTCATAACAGGGAGAATATGTGGTGGAAGGACATAACAGGGAGAACATGTGGTGGAAGAACATAACAGGGAGAACATGTGGTGGAGGCATAACAGGGAGAATGATGTGGGAAGACATAACAGGGAGAACATGTTGGTGGGAGGACATAACAGGGAGAACATGTGGTGGAAGGACATAACAGGGAGAACATGTGGTGGAAGGACATAACAGGGAGAACATGTGGTGGGAGGACTTTACAGGGAGTACAAGTGGTGGAAGGACATAACAGGGAGAACATGTGGTGGGAGGACATAACAGGGAGAACATGTGGTGGGAGGACATAAACGGGAGAACATGTGGTGGGAGGACATAACAGGGAGAACATGTGGTGGGAGGACATAACAGGGAGAACATGTGGTGGGAGGACATAACCGGGAGAACATGTGGTGGGAGGACATATCAGGGAGAACATGTGGTGGGAGGACATAACAGGGAGAACATGTGTTGGGAGGACATAACAGGGTGAACATGTGGTGGGAGGACATAACAGGGAGAACATGTGGTGGGAGGACTTTACAGGGAGAACAAGTGGTGGAAGGACATAACAGGGAGAACATGTGGTGGGAGGACATAACAGGGAGAACATGTGGTGGGAGGACATAACAGGGAGAACATGTGGTGGGAGGACATAACAGGGAGAACATGTGTTGGGAGGACATAACAGGGAGAACATGTGTTGGGAGGACATAACAGGGAGAACATGTGGTGGGAGGACATAACAGGGAGAACATGTGTTGGGAGGACATAACAGGGAGAACATGTGTTGGGAGTGACGTGTGAGAGGAAGAGCAGCACCTGGGGGAGGAGGATGTTAGTGACACAGGTGTAGGGTGAGGAAGGGCCTGGGTACTGCCCATTGGTATGGTCTACTCTTGTACTGCTTGAGGAGATTTCCGACGTATACCACCTGTCATTTTTGTATTGCTAGCCAGCACAGCAAGGAACTGATTATTGGGGAGCAAATGTCCCACATCTTTATACGTCTCAGCTGTACCTTGGTATTCTGAAAGGAAGGTGAAAGAGGGAGTGGCGTGTTCAAAAATATAAAATTCCTCTTGCTAGTGAGTATGGATGCAAATGCAAGTCTGTGTCCATACTCTCTGGCCGTCTGTGCAAAATCCTTCCAAGATGCGCTAATCCAATAGTATAGGAGTACCGCACTCATTTCTGGCTCCATTATCTTACTCTCCTCTTACTATAAGTACCAATATTGTGCCAATATTCGAGCCATCATCATACAAGACATGAAGCCGAAGCGCTTTATTCACTACGCCACTGCTTCTTGTCATCAATACACTGTCGAAACACCACACACGCAAGCAGTCCCTTCCCTTTCATCTTATATTCCTCGCACCTCACGACATAGGAATTCCTTGCACTTGTCGTCCTCACGTAACACGCAACTCCCACGACACACACACACACACACACACTACTACTACTACTACTACTACTACTACTACTACTACTACTACTACTTTGCACTTTGCTGACACTCGGAATCAAGTGTGACGATCATCCAGCTATGATACAATGATATGATTTATTGAGGATGTCACCTTCGTTTTAGACCTCTGAGGTGACTAGAGATGCCGGTACGGGACCGGCAGAATCGTCTACAGATGTTACACGTGTGAAGGGCTACATCTAGTGCGGCAGCGTCTTTCCGGCGTTGGCGCTTGTCTACCTCGGTATGCAGTCGGGCTAACTCGAAAGTATTGACACCGTCTCGTGTGGTGCTCCTCCAAGCGTTATAGTATGGATTTATCGTCTCCCATGTGGGGGGGGGGGGGGGGGTCGATTTGGCCTTTTCAGGTTTGTCTTCAGACTATCCTTGTACCTTTTGTAGTAGTTGAATGAAGGTGCGCCAAGTCCGTAGACTTGCTAGTGATAGATTTGTTTTTAAGGGCACGCCTCGCGCAAGGCGCGGGCGATTAAACCCCAAGGCGGAAGCGCGGATCAGGTTACACTCGTGTCGGGGAGACAGTCAGCAGGCACCGAACTCGCAGCAACCGATGGATGTATATTTCAGTTGCTTTTACCATTCGTTATGTGACTGTTAAGTGCTGCTCTAACAGTCTGATGTCGTCCATGCGGGTAACATGGCCACTTCAACGTAGTTGTTTGTGGATAATGATAGCCTCCATGCCCCTATAGTTGGTGTCAGCGAAAACCCTGGCATTTATTATCTTGTCTTCCCAACGAACTCGGAGGATGGAATGTAGACTACGTTGATAAAAGATTTCAAGTACCTTGAGGTGCCTCCTGTATGTGAACCATGTCTCGCTGCCATATAGCAGGGCGGGGAGGACCACTGTTTTATATATGTGCAACTTTGTAGATAATTTCAGCTCCCTACAGCTGAAAAAACGAGTACGGAGTCTGCCAATGGCTTGAGAAGCACATTAGATCCGATGTTGAATCTCTCTATCGATGTCCGCGGTGGTGGACTGGTGGTAGACGAGGTACTGAAAGTAGGTAACATTAGAGAGGGCAGTACCATTAAGCTGGATGGATAGTGGAGGCGTAGCTGAACCAGGGGCAGGCTGAAAGAGAATCTGAGTCTTACGCACATTCACTCTCAAGGCCGAAGTGTGCATACGCATCTGCGTAGGTGTTCGGGATTTCCCTTTAGGTCGCGTTCAGTATGAGCGACAAGGGTGAGGTCGTCTGCATGCTGAAGTTCAGTAATGGAAGCTGCAGACACCTTTGTTCCTGCTTGGAGTCGTCTTATGTTGAAAAGATTCTTCATCCGGTACTGGATGTCCATTCCACTGGCTAAATTGGCGCTGGCACAAGTAAGGAAGGCAGCCAAGAAAATGGAAAAGAGAGATGGTGCCAGCACACATCCTTGGTTTACCCCCGTTTGGATGGGGAAGACCGCAGACTGGGTGGCATTGTACAGGACACTGCAGCTCATGCCATCGTAGAGTTGCCTCACAATGGCGCTGAATTTTGGTGGGCAGCCAAAACGGCTAAGGGTCCACCAGAGGGCTTCCCTGTTGACCGAGTCAAAAACCTTAATTAGGTCAATGAAGGCCATGTACAGGTCACGATGCTGTACTGTGTGCTTTTCCTGTATCTGGCGGGCAGTAAATATCGTGTCAGTGGTGCCACATTTAGATTCTGGGATGAAGTTTTCCGCCTCAGGAAGAAGTCTGTTTAGGAGGAATCAGGCGATAATCTAGCCAGCTACAAACAGAAGTGAGATTCTACGGAAGTTACCATAGTCTGACCGGTGTCCTTTGTTCTCAGTATAAATATTGACGATAGAGGCGTCTTTCAGAGCTTGGGGGATTTCCTCCTTTTTCCGTATATTCTTCAGGCTGGTAAGCAGAGGTCCTCCTGCTTTATACACCTCGGCTGGGATTCCATCAGGACCTGAGGCTTTGTTATTTTTCATCTGTTTCAAGGCAGTAGCTACCTCGTCCAGGGCTGGAGGATAGGTGAGTTGGGTCGACTATGGGTGATGAGGGACCTGCTGGGTAGTCAGGACATCCACATCGGTGTTTCGATTGAGGAGCGAATGGTAGTGCTGAAGGATGTTTTATTCTTTAATGAGGGAGTTACAGTCGGATGAGCCTAAGGGGGGGGGGGGGGGCTGCGTCTTGAGTGATTGGCCCATAAAATGTTCTAGTGGAATTGAAAACTTTGTGCATCTTGTGTTGATCTTCAATTTTTTGTATTTCACATGCCTTATTTTTAAACCACCTCGTTCTTTAGATTGTGAAGAGCGCGGGGCCGCCGCTTTCTTCTTTCGGAAGGTGTCAGCTTTGGTCTGAGACTGGGGGGTTGCTCTGCCATTCAGTTAAAACAGCACGGTTATCATCTACGATTTCCTGGTCATTTTCATCAAACCAGTCCTGGTGTATTCTTTCTATCTGGCCGAGAGTCTCTCTGCAGGTTTTTGTCTTAACAGTGTCGAGATTACCCAATTCGGCACTAGGATTTGGGTTGTTTATCAGCCCATGTTCGAGATGGTCTCTGAAAGCATGTGGTACCGCTGGATCCTCCAGACGTTTAGTGTTCAAACTTGTCTGGATGATTGTTGCCCTCATCGTTTTGGGAAGACGTGAAATAAAATCTTAGCTCTGACGAGCTGATGATCAGTGTCGCAGTGGTCTGAGCCATGCATGGCACGGGTGATGAGGACATCTAGGCGAACTCTCTCTCTGACAATGATGTAGTCAATGAGATGCCAGTGTTTGGATCATGGGTGTTGTCACGAACCTTTAAACTTGTCGGCCTGCCTAAACAAGGTATTGCTGAGGAGAAGTAGGCCATTGGGATTACACTTGCCTAGTCCATTTCTCCTATGATTCCCTGCCAAAATCACCATCTCTGCCAACTCTGGCATTGAAGTCACCTAGGAGCACAACCTTATCTTCTCTGGGGATAGAGGTTAGCACTCTGTCAAGGTAGGTACAAAAAACTTCCTTACTGTCAACCTCTGGACTCACTAATGGCTGCTATGTCGATGCTATACCAAACCAGCTCGTTTGCCACATGAGTGTTCTTCTTTCAGGGCGCTCATATATGTCATTATCCAGAAGGGTCCTAACCATAAGAGGTTGTATAGTTTGTTTTTGTTTTTTTCTGTGATAATGATTGTGTTTTCGACCGCATAAAGATGACCTCACTGGGTGCGGTTACCCAGTCAGGTTGGTTATTTAGGCAGGCTATGTTTAGGGCACCTTTTCTAGCCCCCTCCCATGTGGGGTGAACAGAGTGTCTGCTCGAAAGGGTTGCTCAGTCTCACAGACAGGACCGGATTGCACTGCTTCCTAGATCCCAGTGCAAAATGACTAGAGACTGACGGCGGTCATCTGTGCCTCAGCCCATCGCCACTTGTCAGTCGCCATAGGACTTTTGGGGGTACAGAAGTTTTGATGATAATAAGAAATATGATGAGCTGGTTGATGGCTGCGCGTTAGTTGATTTGTGTGATGACACACACACACACACAAACAGACACACACACACACACACACCCAATGGAATCTGCACCATCCTCGTCATCGCCACCTCCTGCCACCGGCAATCCGCCACCCACCTCGCGCACTCAGCCACTACAACAAAATTCAGCCCATAAGAGCCCGCATCGATAGATATAAGACAAACTCTGTACTCAGTGACGCTGGACCATCATGACAAACTCTGCACTCAGTGATGCTGGACCACCATGACAAACTTTGTACTCAGTGATGCTGGACCATCATGACAAACTCTGTACTCAGTGACGCTGGACCATCATGACAAACTCTGCACTCAGTGATGCTGGACCATCATGACAAACTCTGTACTCAGTGACGCTGGACCATATGACAAACTTTGTACTCAGTGACGCTGGACCATCATGACAAACTCTGTACTCAGTGACGCTGGACCATCATGACAAACTCTGCACTCAGTGACGCTGGACCATCATGACAAACTCTGTACTCAGTGATGCTGGACCATCATGACAAACTCTGTACTCAGTGACGCTGGACCATCATGACAAACTCTGTACTCAGTGACGCTGGACCATCATGACAAACTCTGTACTCAGTGACGCTGGACCATCATGACAAACTCTCCAATCAGTGAGCCTGGACCATCATGACAAACTCTTCTCTCCGTGACACTGGACCTCCATGACAAACTCTGCACTCAGGGATGCTGGACCATCATGAAAAACTTTGTACTCAGTTACGCTGGACCACCATGACAAACTTTGTACTCAGTGACGCTGGACCATCATGACAAACTCTGTACTCAGTGATGCTGGACCATCATGACAAGCTCTGCACTCAGTGACGCCTGGACCATCATGACAAACTTTGTACTCAGTGACGCTGGACCACTATGACAAACTTTGTACTCAGTGACGCTGGACCATCATGACAAAGTCTGTACTCATTCACGCTGGACCATCATGACAAACTCTCCACTCAGTGACGCTGGACCACCATGACAAACTTTGTACTCAGTGGTGCTGGACCATCATGACAAACTGAACTCAGTGATGCTGGACCATCATGACAAACTCTGCACTCAGTGACGCTGGACCATCATGACAAACTTTGTACTCAGTGACGCTGGACCACCATGACAAACTTTGTACTCAGTGATGCTGGACCATCATGACAAAGTCTGTACTCATTCACACTGGTACCATCATGACAAACTCTGCACTCAGTGACGCTGGACCACCACGACAAACTCTGTACTCAGTGACGCCGGACCATATTGAGAAACTTTGTACTCAGTGACGCCGGACCATCATGACAAACTTTGTACTCAGTGATGCTGGACCATCATGACAAACTCTGTACTCAGTGACGCTGGACCATCATGACAAACTTTGTACTCAGTGACGCCGGACCATCATGACAAACTTTGTACTCAGTGACGCCGGACCATCATGACAAACTTTGTACTCAGTGACGCTGGACCATCATGACAAACTCTGTACTCAGTGACGCTGGACCATCATGACAAACTCTGTACTCAGTGATGCTGGACCATCATGACAAACTTTGTACTCAGTGACGCTGGACCATCATGACAAACTTTGTACTCAGTGATGCTGGACTATCATGACATATTCTGTACTCAATGACGCTAGACCATCATAACAAACTTTGAACTCAATGACGCTGGACCATCATGACAAACTCTGCACTCAGTGACGCTGGACCATCATGACACTCTCTGTACTCACTGAGGCTGTTCCATCATGACAAACTCTGCACTCAGTGACGCTGGACGATCATGACAAACTTTGTACTCAGTGATGCTGGACCATCATGACAAACTCTGTACTCAGTGACGCTGGACCATCATGACAAACTCTGTACTCAGTGATGCTGGACCATCATGACAAACTCTGCACTCAGTGACGCTGGACCATCATGACAAACTTTGTACTCAGTGAGCTGGACCACCATGACAAACTTTGTTCTCAGTGATGCTGGACCATCATGACAAAGTCTGTACTCATTCACGCTGGACCATCATGACAAACTCTGCACTCAGTGACGCTGGACCATGATGACAAACTTTGTACTCAGTGACGCTGGACCATCATGACAAACTCTGTACTCAGTGATGCTGGACCATCATGACAAACTTTGTACTCAGTGATGCTGGACCATCATGACAAAGTCTGTACTCATTCACGCTGGACCATCTTGACAAACTCTGTACTCAGTGATGCTGGACCACCATGACAAACTCTGTACTCAGTGACACTGGACCATCATGACAAACTTTGTACTCAGTGACTCTGGACCATCATGAAAAAACTTTGTACTCAGTGACGCTGGACCATCATGACAAACTCTGTACTCAGTGACACTGGACCATCATGACAAACTCTGTACTCATTGACGCTGGACCATCATGACAAACTCTGCACTCAGAGACACTGGACCACCATGACAAACTATGTACTCAATGATGATGGACCATCATGACAAACCTTGTACTCAGTGAAGCTGGGCCATCATGACAAACTATGTACTCAGTGACGCTGGACCATCATGACAAACTCTGTACTCAGTGATGCTGGACCATCATGACAAACTCTGTACTCAGTGACGCTGGACCATCATGACAAACTCTGTACTCAGTGACGCTGGACCATCATGACAAACTCTGTACTCAGTGACGCTGGACCATCATGACAAACTCTGTACTCAGTGATGCTGGACCATCATGACAAACTCTGCACTCAGTGACGCTGGACCATCATGACAAACTTTGTACTCAGTGAGCTGGACCACCATGACAAACTTTGTACTCAGTGACGCTGGACCATCATGACAAACTCTGTACTCAGTGATGCTGGACCATCATGACAAACTCTGTACTCAGTGACGCTGGACCATCATGACAAACTTTGTACTCAGTGACTCCGGACCATCATGACAAACTTTGTACTCAGTGACGCTGGACCATCATGACAAACTCTGTACTCAGTGACGCCGGACCATAATGACAAACTTTGTACTCAGTGACGCTGGACCATCATGACAAACTCTGTACTCAGTGACGCAGGACCATAATGACAAACTTTGTACTCAGTGACGCTTGACCATCATGACAAACTCTGAACTCAGTGACGTTGGACCATCATGACAAACTCAGTAGTCAGTGACACTGCACCATCATGACAAACTCTGTACTCAGTGACGCTGGACCATCATGACAAACTCTGCACTCAGTGATGCTGGACCACCATGACAAACTGTGTACTCAGTGACACCAGACCATCATGACAAACTTTGTACTCAGTGACGCTGGACCATCAAGACAGACTCTGTACTCAGTGATGCTGCATCATCATAACAAACTCTGTACTCAGTGACGCTTTACCATAATGTCAAACTTTGCACTCAGTAACGCTGGACCATAATGACAAACTCTGTACTCAGTGATGCTGGACCATCATGACAAACTCTGTACTCAGTGATGCTGGACCACCACGACAAACTCTGTACTCAGTGACGCCTATCCATCATGACAAACTCTGTATTCAGTGATGCTGGACCACCATGACAAACTCTCTACTCAGTGATGCTGGACCACCATGGCAAACTCTGTACTCAGTGATGCTGGACCACCATGACAAACTCTGTACTCAGTGATGCCTAACCATCATGACAAACTCTGTACTCAGTGATGCTGGACCACCATGACAAACTCTGTACTCAGTGATGCTGGACCACCATGACAAACTCTGTACTCAGTGACGCCTGACCATCATGACAAACTTTGTACTCAGTGACGCTGGACCATCATGACAAACTCTGTACTCAGTGATGCTGGACCATCATGACAAACTCTGTACTCAGTGACGCTGGACCATCATGACAAACTCTGTACTCAGTGATGCTGGACCATCATGACAAACTTTGTACTCAGTGACGCTGGACCATCATGACAAACTCTGTACTCAGTGACGCTGGACCATCATGACAAACTCTGTACTCAGTGACGCTGGACCATCATGACAAACTCTGTACTCAGTGACGCTGGACCATCATGACAAACTCTGTACTCAGTGACGCTGGACCATCATGACAAACTCTGTACTCAGTGACGCTGGACCATCATGACAAACTTTGTACTCAGTGACGCTGGACCATCATGACAAACTTTGTACTCAGTGATGCTGGACCATCATGACAAACTCTGTACTCAGTGACGCTGGACCATCATGACAAACTCTGTACTCAGTGACGCTGGACCATCATGACAAACTCTGTACTCAGTGACGCTGGACCATCATGACAAACTCTGTACTCAGTGACGCTGGACCATCATGACAAACTCTGTACTCAGTGACGCTGGACCATCATGACAAACTCTGTACTCAGTGACGCTGGACCATCATGACAAACTTTGTACTCAGTGACGCTGGACCATCATGACAAACTCTGTACTCAGTGACGCTGGACCATCATGACAAACTCTGTACTCAGTGACGCTGGACCATCATGACAAACTCTGTACTCAGTGACGCTGGACCATCATGACAAACTCTGTACTCAGTGACGCTGGACCATCATGACAAACTTTGTACTCAGTGACGCTGGACCATCATGACAAACTCTGTACTCAGTGACGCTGGACCATCATGACAAACTTGTACTCAGTGACGCTGGACCATCATGACAAACTCTGTACTCAGTGACGCTGGACCATCATGACAAACTCTGTACTCAGTGACGCTGGACCATCATGACAAACTCTGTACTCAGTGACGCTGGACCATCATGACAAACTCTGTACTCAGTGACGCTGGACCATCATGACAAACTCTGTACTCAGTGACGCTGGACCATCATGACAAACTCTGTACTCAGTGACGCTGGACCATCATGACAAACTCTGTACTCAGTGACGCTGGACCATCATGACAAACTCTGTACTCAGTGACGCTGGACCATCATGACAAACTCTGTACTCAGTGACGCTGGACCATCATGACAAACTCTGTACTCAGTGACGCTGGACCATCATGACAAACTCTGTACTCAGTGACGCTGGACCATCATGACAAACTCTGTACTCAGTGACGCTGGACCATCATGACAAACTCTGTACTCAGTGACGCTGGACCATCATGACAAACTCTGTACTCAGTGATGCTGGACCATCATGACAAACTCTGTACTCAGTGACGCTGGACCATCATGACAAACTTTGTACTCAGTGATGCTGGACCATCATGACAAACTCTGTACTCAGTGACGCTGGACCATCATGACAAACTCTGTACTCAGTGACGCTGGACCATCATGACAAACTCTGTACTCAGTGACGCTGGACCATCATGACAAACTTTGTACTCAGTGATGCTGGACCATCATGACAAACTCTGTACTCAGTGACGCTGGACCATCATGACAAACTCTGTACTCAGTGACGCTGGACCATCATGACAAACTCTGTACTCAGTGACGCTGGACCATCATGACAAACTCTGTACTCAGTGACGCTGGACCATCATGACAAACTCTGTACTCAGTGACGCTGGACCATCATGACAAACTCTGTACTCAGTGACGCTGGACCATCATGACAAACTCTGTACTCAGTGACACTGGACCATCATGACAAACTCTGTACTCAGTGATGCTGGACCATCATGACAACTCTGTACTCAGTGACGCTGGACCACCATGACAAACTCTGTACTCAGTGACGCTGGACCATCATGACAAACTCTGTACTCAGTGACGCTGGACCATCATGACAAACTCTGTACTCAGTGACGCTGGACCATCATGACAAACTCTGTACTCAGTGACGCTGGACCATCATGACAAACTCTGTACTCAGTGACGCTGGACCATCATGACAAACTCTGTACTCAGTGACGCTGGACCATCATGACAAACTCTGTACTCAGTGACGCTGGACCATCATGACAAACTCTGTACTCAGTGACGCTGGACCATCATGACAAACTCTGTACTCAGTGACGCTGGACCATCATGACAAACTCTGTACTCAGTGATGCTGGACCATCATGACAAACTCTGTACTCAGTGACGCTGGACCATCATGACAAACTCTGTACTCAGTGACGCTGGACCATCATGACAAACTTTGTACTCAGTGACGCTGGACCATCATGACAAACTTTGTACTCAGTGATGCTGGACCATCATGACAAACTCTGTACTCAGTGACGCTGGACCATCATGACAAACTCTGTACTCAGTGACGCTGGACCATCATGACAAACTCTGTACTCAGTGATGCTGGACCATCATGACAAACTCTGTACTCAGTGACGCTGGACCATCATGACAAACTCTGTACTCAGTGATGCTGGACCATCATGACAAACTCTGTACTCAGTGACGCTGGACCATCATGACAAACTTTGTACTCAGTGATGCTGGACCATCATGACAAACTCTGCACTCAGTGACACTGGACCACCATGACAAACTTTGTACTCAGTGACGCTGGACCATCATGACAAACTCTGTACTCAGTGATGCTGGACCATCATGACAAACTCTGTACTCAGTGACGCTGGACTACCATGACAAACTCTGTACTCAGTGACGCTAGACCATCATGACAAACTCTGTACTCAGTGACGCTGGACCACCATGACAAACTCTGTACTCAGTGACGCTGGACCATCATGACAAACTCTGTACTCAGTGACGCTGGACCATCATGACAATCTCTGTACTCAGTGACGCTGGACCACCTTGACAAACTCTGTACTCAGTGACACCGGACCATCATGAAACTTCGCACTCAGTGATGCTGAACCACCATGACAAACTTTGTACTCAGTGACGCCGGACCATCATGACAAACTTTGTACTCAGTGACGCTGGACCATCATGACAAACTCTGTACTCAGTGATGCAGGACCATCATGACAAACTCTGTACTCAGTGACGCTGGACCATCATGACAAACTCTGTATCAGTGATGCTGGACCACCATGACAAACTCTGTACTCAGTGATGCTGGACCATCATGACAAACTCTGTACTCAGTGATGCTGGACCATCATGACAAACTCTGTACTCAGTGACACTGGACCATCATGACAAACTCTGTACTCAGTGACGCTGGACCATCATGACAAACTCTGTACTCAGTGATGCTGGACCATCATGACAAACTCTGTACTCAGTGACGCTGGACCATCATGACAAACTCTGTACTCAGTGACACTGGACCTCCATAACAAACTTTGTACTCAGTGACACTGGACCATCATGCCAAACTTTGTACTCAGTGACGCTGGACCATCATGACAAACTTTGTACTCAGTGACGCTGGACCATCATGACAAACTCTGTACTCAGTGACGCTGGACCATCATGACAAACTCTGTACTCAGTGATGCTGGACCACCATGACAAACTTTGTACTCAGTGACGCTGGACCATCATGACAAACTCTGTACTCAGTGACGCTGGACCATCATGACAAACTTTGTACTCAGTGACGCCGGACCATCATGACAAACTTTGTACTCAGTGACGCCGGACCATCATGACAAACTTTGTACTCAGTGACGCTGGACCATCATGACAAACTCTGCACTCAGTGACGCTGGACCATCATGACAAACACTGTACTCAGTGACACTGGACCATCATGACAAACTCTGCACTCAGTGATATTGGACCATCATGACAAACTCTGTACTCAGTGACGCTGGACCATCATGACAAACTTTGTACTCAGTGATGCTGGACCATCATGACAAACTCTGCACTCAGTGACACTGGACCACCATGACAAACTCTGTACTCAGTGACGCTGGACCATCATGACAAACTCTGTACTCAGTGATGCTGGACCATCATGACAAACTCTGTACTCAGTGACACTGTATCATCATGACATACGCTGTACTCAGTAACGCTGGACCATCATGACAAACTCTGCACTCAGTGATGCTGGACCATCATGACAAACTCTGTACTCAGTGACACCGGACCACCATGACAAACTCTGTACTCATTGACGCAAGACCATTATAACAACTCTGTACTCAGTGACGCTGGACCACCATGACAAACTCTGTACTCAGTGACGCTGGACCATCATGACAAACTCTGTACTCAGTGACGCTAGACCATCATGACAAACTCTGTACTCAGTTACGCCGGACCATCATGACAAACTCCATACTCAGTGAAGCTGGACCACCATGACAAACTCTGTACTCAGTGATGCCGGACCATCATGACAAGTTTTGTACTCAGTGACGCTGTACCACCATGACAAACTCTGTACTCAATGACGCCGGACCATAATGACAAACTTTGTACTCAGTGACGCTGGACCATCAAGACAAACTCTGTACTCAGTGATGCTGGACCATCATGACAATCTCTGCACTCAGTGATGCTTGACCATCATGACAAACTCTGTACTCAGTGACGCTGGACCATCATGACAAACTCTGCACTCAGTGATGCTGGATCATCATGACAAACTCTGCACTCAGTGATGCTGGACCATCATGACAAACTTTGTACTCAGTGACGCTGGACCATCATGACAAACTCTGTACTCAGTGACGCTGGACCATCAACACAAACCCTGTACTCAGTGATGCTGGACCACCATGTCAAACTTTGTACTCTGTGACGTTGGACCATCATGACAGACTCTGTACTCAGTGACGCTGTACCACCATGACAAACTCTGTACTCAATGACGCCGGACCATAATAACAAACTTTGTACTCAGTGACGCTGGACCATCAAGACAAACTCTGTACTAAGTGACGCTGGACCATCATGACAAACTTTGTACTCAGTGATGCACGACAATCATGACACACTGTGTACTCAGTGACGGCGGACCATCAAAACAAACTCTGTACTAAGTGACGCTGGAACACCACGACAAACTTTGTACTCAGTGACGCTGGACCAACATGACAAACTCTTTACTCAGTGATGCTGGACCATCATGACAAACTTTGTACTCAGTGACGCTGGACCATCATGACAAACTTTGTACTCAGTGACGCCGGACCATCTTGACAAACTTTGTACTCAGTGACGCTGGACCATCATGACAAACTCTGTACTCAGTGACGCCGGACCATCATGACAAACTCTGTACTCAGTGAAGCTGGACCACCATGACAAACTCTGTACTCAGAGGACGCCGGACCATCATGACAAGCTTTGTACTCAGTGACGCTGGACCACAATGACAAACTCTGTACTCAATGTCGCCGGACCATAATAACAAACTTTGTACTCAGTGATGCTGGACCATCATGACAAACTCTGTACTCAGTGATGCTGGACCATCATGACAAACTCTACACTCAGTGACGCTGGACCACCATGACAAACTCTGTACTCAGTGACGCTGGACCATCATGACAAACTCTGCACTCAGTGACGCTTGACCCTCATGACAAACTCTGTACTCAGTGATGCTGGACTACCATGACAAACTCTGCACTCAGTGACGCTGGACCATCATGACAAACTCTGTACTCAGTGACGCTGGACCACCAAGACAAACTCTGTATTCAGTGATGCTGGGTCATCATGACAATCTCTGTTCTCAGTGACGCTGGACCATCATGACAAACTCTGTACTCAGTGACACTGGACCTTCATAACAAACTTTGTATTCAGTGACGCTGGACCATCATGACAAACTTTGTACTCAGTGATGCCGGACCATCATGACAAACTTTGTACTCAGTGACGCTGGACCATCATGACAAACTCTGTACTCAGTGACGCTGGACCATCATGACAAACTCTGTACTCAGTGATGCTGGACCATCATGACAAACTTTGTACTCAGTGATGCTGGACCACCATGACAAACTTTGTACTCAGTGACGCTGGACCATCATGACAAACTCTGTACTCAGTGACGCTGGACCATCATGACAAACTCTGTACTCAGTGACACTGGACCATCATGACAAACTCTGCACTCAGTGATGCTGGACCATCATGACAAACTCTGTACACAGTGACGCTGGACCATCATGACAAACTTTGTACTCAGTGATGCTGGACCATCATGACAAACTCTGCACTCAGTGACACTGGATCACCATGACAAACTCTGTACTCATTGACGCTGGACCATCATGACAAACTCTGTACTCAGTGATGCTGGACCATCATGACAAACTCTGTACTCAGTGACACTGGACCACCATGACAAACTCTGTACTCAGTGACGCTGGACCATCATGACAAACTCTGTACTCAGTGACGCTGGACCACCATGACAAACTTTGTACTCAGTGACGCTGGACCATCATGACAAACTTTGTACTCAGTGACGCCGGACCATCATGACAAACTTTGTACTCAGTGACGCTGGACGATCATGACAAACTCTGTACTCAGTGATGCTGGACCATCATGACAAACTATGTACTCAGTGACGCTGGACCATCATGACAAACTCTGTACTCAGTGACGCTGGACCATCATGACAAACTCTGTACTCAGTGACGCTGGACCATCATGACAAACTCTGCACTCAGTGACGCTTGACCACCATGACAAACTCTGTACTCAGTGACGCTGGACCATCATGACAAACTCTGCATTCAGTGATGCTGGACCATCATGACAAACTCTGTACTCAGTGACGCTGGACCATCAAGACAAACTTTGTACTCAGTGATGCTGGACAATCATGATGAACTCTATACTCAGTGACGCTGGACCTTCATGACAAACTCTGCACTCAGTGACACTGGACCATCATGACAAACTTTGTACTCAGTGACGCTGGACCATCATGACAAACTCTGCACTCAGTGATGCTGGACCATCATGACAAACTCTGTACTCAGTGACGCTGGACCACCATGACAAACTCTGTACTCAGTTACGCTGGACCACCATGACAAACTCTGTACTCAGTGACGCTGGACCAACATGACAAACTCTGTACTCAGTGATGCTGGACCACCATGTCAAACTTTGTACTCTGTGACGTTGGACCATCATGACAGACTCTGTACTCAGTGACGCTGGACCATCATGACAAACTTTGTACTCAGTGACGCCGGACCATCATGACAAACTTTGTACTCAGTGATGCTGGACCATCATGACAAACTCTGTCCTCAGTGATGCTGGACCATCATGACAAACTCTGTACTCAGTGACACTGGACCATCATGACAAACTCTGCACTCAGTGATGCTGGACCATCATGACAAACTCTGTACACAGTGACGCTGGACCATAATGACAAACTCTGTACACAGTGATGCTGGACCATCATGACAAACTCTATACTCAGTGACGCTGGACCATCATGACAAACTTTGTACTCAGTGATGCTGGGCCATCATGACAAACTCTGCTCTCAGTGACACTGGATCACCATGACAAACTCTGTACTCAGTGACCCTGGACCATCATGGCAAACTCTGTACTCAGTGATGCTGGACCATCATGACAAACTCTGTACTCAGTGACACTGGACTACCATGACAAACTCTGTACTCATTGACGCAAGACCATTATAACAACTCTGTACTCAGTGACGCTGGACCACCATGACAAACTCTGTACTCAGTGACGCTGGACCATCATGACAAACTCTGTACTCAGTGACCCTGGACCACCTTGACAAACTCTGTACTCAGTGACACCGGACCATCATGACAAACTTCGTACTCAGTGATGCTGAACCACCATGACAAACTTTGTACTCAGTGACGCCGGACCATCATGACAAACTTTGTACTCAGTGACGCTGGACGATCATGACAAACTCTGTACTCAGTGATGCTGGACCATCATGACAAACTCTGTACTCAGTGACGCTGGACCATCATGACAAACTCTGTACTCAGTGATGCTTGACCACCATGACAAACTCTGTACTCAGTGATGCTGGACCATCATGACAAACTCTGTACTCAGTGATGCTGGACCATCATGACAAACTCTGTACTCAGTGACACTGGACCATCATGACAAACTCTGTACACAGTGACGCTGGACCATCATGACAAACTCTGTACACAGTGATGCTGGACCATCATGACAAACTCTATACTCAGTGACGCTGGACCATCATGACAAACTTTGTACTCAGTGATGCTGGACCATCATGACAAACTCTGCTCTCAGTGACACTGGACCACCATGACAAACTCTGTACTCAGTGACCCTGGACCATCATGACAAACTCTGTACTCAGTGACGCTGGACCATCATGACAAACTCTGTACTCAGTGATGCTGGACCATCATGACAAACTCTGTACTCAGTGATGCTGGACCATCATGACAAACTCTGCACTCAGTGATGCTGGACCATCATGACAAACTCTGTACTCAGTGACGCTGGACCATCATGACAAACTCTGTACTCAGTGACGCTGGACCATCATGACAAACTCTGTACTCAGTGACGCTGGACCATCATGACAAACTTTGTACTCAGTGACGCTGGACCATCATGACAAACTCTGTACTCAGTGATGCTGGACCATCATGACAAACTCTGTACTCAGTGACGCTGGACCATCATGACAAACTCTGCACTCAGTGACGCTGGACCATCATGACAAACTTTGTACTCAGTGACGCTGGACCATCATGACAAACTCTGCACTCAGTGATGCTGGACCATCATGACAAACTCTGTACTCAGTGACGCTGGACCATCATGACAAACTTTGTACTCAGTGACGCTGGACCATCATGAAAAACTCTGCACTCAGTGACGCTGGACCATCATGACAAACTCTGTACTCAGTGACGCTGGACCATCATGACAAACTCTGCACTCAGTGATGCTGGACCACCATGACAAACTCTGTACTCAGTGACGCTGGACCACCATGACAAACTCTGTACTCAGTGATGCTGTACCATCATGATTAACTTTATACTCAGTAACGCTGGACCATCATGACAAACTTTGTAATCAGTGACGCTGGACCATCATGACAAACTTTGTACTCAGTGATGGAGGACCATCATGACACACTCTGTACTCAGTGACGCTGGACCACCATGACAAACTCTGTACTCAGTGACGCTGGACCATCATGACAAACTCTGCACTCAGTGACGCTGGACCACCATGACAAACTCTGTACTCAGTGACGCTGGACCATCATGACAAACTCTGTACTCAGTGACGCTGGACCATCATGACAAACTCTGTACTCAGTGATGCTGGACCATCATGACAAACTTTGTACTCAGTGACGCTGGACCATCATGACAAACTCTGTACTCAGTGACGCTGGACCATCATGACAAACTTTGTACTCAGTGACGCTGGACCATCATGACAAACTCTGCACTCAGTGACGCTGGACCATCATGACAAACTCTGTACTCAGTGACGCTGGACCATCATGACAAACTTTGTACTCAGTGATGCACGACAATCATGACACACTGTGTACTCAGTGACGGCGGACCATCAAAACAAACTCTGTACTAAGTGACGCTGGAACACCACGACAAACTTTGTACTCTGTGACGCTGGACCAACATGACAAACTCTTTACTCAGTGATGCTGGACCATCATGACAAACTTTGTACTCAGTGACGCTGGACCATCATGACAAACTTTGTACTCAGTGACGCCGGACCATCTTGACAAACTTTGTACTCAGTGACGCTGGACCGTCATGACAAACTCTGTACTCAGTGACGCCGGACCATCATGACAAACTCTGTACTCAGTGAAGCTAGACCACCATGACAAACTCTGTACTCAGAGGACGCCGGACCATCATGACAAACTTTGTACTCAGTGACGCTGGACCACAATGACAAACTCTGTACTCAATGTCGCCGGACCATAATAACAAACTTTGTACTCAGTGATGCTGGACCATCATGACAAACTCTGCACTCAGTGACGCTGGACCACCATGACAAACTCTGTACTCAGTGACGCTGGACCATCATGACAAACTCTGCACTCAGTGACGCTTGACCCTCATGACAAACTCTGCACTCAGTGACGCTTGACCATCATGATAAACTCTGTACTCAGTGATGCTGGACTACCAAGACAAACTCTGCACTCAGTGACGCTGGACCATCATGACAAACTCTCTACTCAGTGACGCTGGACCACCAAGACAAACTCTGTATTCAGTGATGCTGGGTCATCATGACAATCCCTGTACTCAGTGATGCTGGACCACCATTACAAACTTTGTACTCAGTGATGCTGGACCATCATGACAGACTCTGTACTCAGTGACACTGGACCTTCATAACAAACTTTGTATTCAGTGACGCTGGACCATCATGACAAACTTTGTACTCAGTGATGCCGGACCATCATGACAAACTTTGTACTCAGTGACGCTGGACCATCATGACAAACTCTGTACTCAGTGACGCTGGACCATCATGACAAACTCTGTACTCAGTGATGCTGGACCACCATTACAAACTTTGTACTCAGTGATGCTGGACCATCATGACAGACTCTGTACTCAGTGACGCTGGACCATCATGACAAACTTTGTACTCAGTGATGCTGGACCACCATGTCAAACCTTGTACTCAGTGACGCTGGACCATCATGACAAACTCTGTACTCAGTGACGCTGGACCATCATGACAAACTCTGTACTCAGTGACACTGGACCATCATGACAAACTCTGCACTCAGTGATATTGGACCATCATGACAAACTCTGTACACAGTGACGCTGGACCATCATGACAAACTTTGTACTCAGTGATGCTGGACCATCATGACAAACTCTGCACTCAGTGACACTGGATCACCATGACAAACTCTGTACTCATTGACGCTGGACCATCATGTCAAACTCTGTACTCAGTGATGCTGGACCATCATGACAAACTCTGTACTCAGTGACACTGGATCATCATGACATAGTCTGTACTCAGTAACGCTGGACCATCATGACAAACTCTGCACTCAGTGATGCTGGACCATCATGACAAACTCTCTACTCAGTGACACCGGACCACCATGACAAACTCTGTACTCAGTGACGCTGGACCATCATGACAAACTCTGTACTCAGTGACGCTGGACTTCCATGACAAACTTTGTACTCAGTGACGCTGGACCATAACGACAAACTTTGTACTCAGTGACGCCGGACCATCATGACAAACTTTGTACTCAGTGACGCTGGACGATCATGACAAACTCTGTACTCAGTGATGCTTGACCATCATGATGAACTATGTACTCAGTGACGCTGGACCATCATGACAAACTGTGCACTCAGTGACGCTGGACCATCATGACAAACTCTGTACTCAGTGACGCTGGACCATCATGATAAACTCTGCACTCAGTGACGCTTGACCACCATGACAAACTCTGTACTCAGTGACGCTGTACCATCATGACAAACTCTGCACTCAGTGATGCTGGACCATCAAGACAAACTCTGTACTCAGTGACGCTGGACCATCAAGACAAACTTTGTACTCAGTGATGCTGGACAATCATGATGAACTCTATACTCAGTGACGCTGGACCTTCATGACAAACTCTGCACTCAGTGACACTGGACCATCATGACAAACTTTGTACTCAGTGACGCTGGACCATCATGACAAACTTTGTACTCAGTGACTCAGGACCATCATGACACACTCTGTACTCAGTGACGCCGGACCATCATGACAAACTCTGTACTCAGTGACGCTGGACCACCATGACAAACTCTGTACTCAGTGACGCTGGACCAACATGACAAACTCTGTACTCAGTGATGCTGGACCACCATGTCAAACTTTGTACTCTGTGACGTTGGACCATCATGACAGACTCTGTACTCAGTGACGCTGGACCATCATGACAAACTTTGTACTCAGTGACGCCGGACCATCATGACAAACTTTGTACTCAGTGATGCTGGACCATCATGACAAACTCTGTACTCAGTGATGCTGGACCATCATGACAAACTCTGTACTCAGTGACACTGGACCATCATGACAAACTCTGCACTCAGTGATGCTGGACCATCATGACAAACTCTGTACTCAGTGACGCTGGACCATCATGACAAACTCTGTACTCAGTGATGCTGGACCATCATGACAAACTCTGTACTCAGTGACGCTGGACCATCATGACAAACTCTGTACTCAGTGACGCTGGACCATCATGACAATCTCTGTACTCAGTGATGCTGGACCACCTTGACAAACTCTGTACTCAGTGACGCCGGACCATCATGACAAACTTGTACTCAGTGATGCTGGACCACCATGACAAACTTTGTACTCAGTGACGCTGGACCATCATGACAAACTCTGTACTCAGTGATGCTGGACCATCATGACAAACTCTGTACTCAGTGACGCTGGACCATCATGACAAACTCTGTACTCAGTGATGCTGGACCATCATGACAAACTCTGTACTCAGTGACGCTGGACCATCATGACAAACTCTGTACTCAGTGATGCTGGACCATCATGACAAACTCTGTACTCAGTGACGCTGGACCATCATGACAAACTCTGTACTCAGTGATGCTGGACCACCATGACAAACTCTGTACTCAGTGACGCTGGACCATCATGACAAACTCTGTACTCAGTGATGCTGGACCATCATGACAAACTCTGTACTCAGTGACGCTGGACCATCATGACAAACTCTGTACTCAGTGATGCTGGACCATCATGACAAACTCTGTACTCAGTGATGCTGGACCATCATGACAAACTCTGTACTCAGTGACACTGGACCATCATGACAAACTCTGTACTCATTGACGCTGACCATCATGACAAACTCTGTACTCAGTGACGCTGGACCACCATGACAAACTCTGTACTCAGTGACGCTGGACCATCATGACAAACTCTGTACTCAGTGACGCTGGACCATCATGACAATCTCTGTACTCAGTGACGCTGGACCACCATGACAAACTCTGTACTCAGTGACGCTGGACCATCATGACAAACTCTGTACTCAGTGATGCTGGACCACCATGACAAACTTTGTACTCAGTGACGCTGGACCATCATGACAAACTTTGTACTCAGTGACGCTGGACCATCATGACAAACTCTGTACTCAGTGATGCTGGACCATCATGACAAACTCTGTACTCAGTGATGCTGGACCATCATGACAAACTCTGTACTCAGTGATGCTGGACCATCATGACAAACTCTGTACTCAGTGACGCTGGACCATCATGACAAACTCTGTACTCAGTGATGCTGGACCATCATGACAAACTCTGTACTCAGTGACGCTGGACCATCATGACAAACTCTGTACTCAGTGACGCTGGACCATCATGACAAACTCTGTACTCAGTGATGCTGGACCATCATGACAAACTCTGTACTCAGTGACGCTGGACCATCATGACAAACTTTGTACTCAGTGATGCTGGACCATCATGACAAACTCTGTACTCAGTGACGCTGGACCATCATGACAAACTCTGTACTCAGTGACGCTGGACCATCATGACAAACTCTGTACTCAGTGACGCTGGACCATCATGACAAACTCTGTACTCAGTGACGCTGGACCATCATGACAAACTCTGTACTCAGTGACGCTGGACCATCATGACAAACTCTGTACTCAGTGACGCTGGACCATCATGACAAACTTTGTACTCAGTGACGCTGGACCATCATGACAAACTCTGTACTCAGTGACGCTGGACCATCATGACAAACTCTGTACTCAGTGACGCTGGACCATCATGACAAACTCTGTACTCAGTGACGCTGGACCATCATGACAAACTCTGTACTCAGTGACGCTGGACCATCATGACAAACTCTGTACTCAGTGACGCTGGACCATCATGACAAACTCTGTACTCAGTGACGCTGGACCATCATGACAAACTCTGTACTCAGTGATGCTGGACCATCATGACAAACTCTGTACTCAGTGACGCTGGACCATCATGACAAACTCTGTACTCAGTGACGCTGGACCATCATGACAAACTCTGTACTCAGTGATGCTGGACCATCATGACAAACTCTGTACTCAGTGACGCTGGACCATCATGACAAACTCTGTACTCAGTGACGCTGGACCATCATGACAAACTCTGTACTCAGTGACGCTGGACCATCATGACAAACTCTGTACTCAGTGATGCTGGACCATCATGACAAACTCTGTACTCAGTGACGCTGGACCATCATGACAAACTCTGTACTCAGTGACGCTGGACCATCATGACAAACTCTGTACTCAGTGATGCTGGACCATCATGACAAACTCTGTACTCAGTGACGCTGGACCATCATGACAAACTCTGTACTCAGTGACGCTGGACCATCATGACAAACTCTGTACTCAGTGACGCTGGACCATCATGACAAACTCTGTACTCAGTGACGCTGGACCATCATGACAAACTCTGTACTCAGTGACGCTGGACCATCATGACAAACTCTGTACTCAGTGACGCTGGACCATCATGACAAACTCTGTACTCAGTGACGCTGGACCATCATGACAAACTCTGTACTCAGTGACGCTGGACCATCATGACAAACTCTGTACTCAGTGACGCTGGACCATCATGACAAACTCTGTACTCAGTGACGCTGGACCATCATGACAAACTCTGTACTCAGTGACGCTGGACCATCATGACAAACTCTGTACTCAGTGACGCTGGACCATCATGACAAACTCTGTACTCAGTGACGCTGGACCATCATGACAAACTCTGTACTCAGTGACGCTGGACCATCATGACAAACTCTGTACTCAGTGACGCTGGACCATCATGACAAACTCTGTACTCAGTGACGCTGGACCATCATGACAAACTCTGTACTCAGTGACGCTGGACCATCATGACAAACTCTGTACTCAGTGACGCTGGACCATCATGACAAACTCTGTACTCAGTGACGCTGGACCATCATGACAAACTCTGTACTCAGTGACGCTGGACCATCATGACAAACTCTGTACTCAGTGACGCCGGACCATCATGACAAACTCTGTACTCAGTGATGCTGGACCATCATGACAAACTCTGTACTCAGTGACGCTGGACCATCATGACAAACTCTGTACTCAGTGACGCTGGACCATCATGACAAACTCTGTACTCAGTGATGCTGGACCATCATGACAAACTCTGTACTCAGTGATGCTGGACCATCATGACAAACTCTGTACTCAGTGACGCTGGACCATCATGACAAACTCTGTACTCAGTGATGCTGGACCATCATGACAAACTCTGTACTCAGTGACGCTGGACCATCATGACAAACTCTGTACTCAGTGACGCTGGACCATCATGACAAACTCTGTACTCAGTGACGCTGGACCATCATGACAAACTCTGTACTCAGTGACGCTGGACCATCATGACAAACTCTGTACTCAGTGACGCTGGACCATCATGACAAACTCTGTACTCAGTGACGCTGGACCATCATGACAAACTCTGTACTCAGTGACGCTGGACCATCATGACAAACTCTGTACTCAGTGACGCTGGACCATCATGACAAACTCTGTACTCAGTGATGCTGGACCATCATGACAAACTCTGTACTCAGTGACGCTGGACCATCATGACAAACTCTGTACTCAGTGACGCTGGACCATCATGACAAACTCTGCACTCAGTGACGCTGGACCATCATGACAAACTCTGTACTCAGTGACGCTGGACCATCATGACAAACTCTGTACTCAGTGACGCTGGACCATCATGACAAACTCTGTACTCAGTGACGCTGGACCATCATGACAAACTCTGTACTCAGTGACGCTGGACCATCATGACAAACTCTGTACTCAGTGACGCTGGACCATCATGACAAACTTTGTACTCAGTGACGCTGGACCATCATGACAAACTTTGTACTCAGTGACGCTGGACCATCATGACAAACTTTGTACTCAGTGATGCTGGACCATCATGACAAACTCTGTACTCAGTGACGCTGGACCACCATGACAAACTCTGTACTCAGTGACGCTGGACCATCATGACAAACTCTGCACTCAGTGACGCTGGACCACCATGACAAACTCTGTACTCAGTGACGCTGGACCATCATGACAAACTCTGTACTCAGTGACGCTGGACCATCATGACAAACTCTGCACTCAGTGATGCTGGACCATCATGACAAATTTTGTACTCAGTGACGCTGGACCATCATGACAAACTCTGTACTCAGTGACGCTGGACCATCATGACAAACTTTGTACTCAGTGACGCTGGACCATCATAACAAACTCTGCACTCAGTGACGCTGGACCATCATGACAAACTCTGTACTCAGTGACGCTGGACCATCATGACAAACTTTGTACTCAGTGATGCACGACAATCATGACACACTCTGTACTCAGTGACGGCGGACCATCAAAACAAACTCTGTACTAAGTGACGCTGGAACACCACGACAAACTTTGTACTCAGTGACGCTGGACCAACATCACAAACTCTTTACTCAGTGATGCTGGACCATCATGACAAACTTTGTACTCAGTGACGCTGGACCATCATGACAAACTTTGTACTCAGTGACGCGAGACCATCTTGACAAACTTTGTACTCAGTGACGCTGGACCATCATGACAAACTCTGTACTCAGTGACGCCGGACCATCATGACAAACTCTGTACTCAGTGAAGCTAGACCATCATGACAAACTCTGCACTCAGTGACGCTTGACCCTCATGACAAACTCTGCACTCAGTGACGCTTGACCATCATGACAAACTCTGTACTCAGTGATGCTGGACTACCAAGACAAACTCTGCACTCAGTGACGCTGGACCATCATGACAAACTCTCTACTCAGTGACGCTGGACCACCAAGACAAACTCTGTATTCAGTGATGCTGGGTCATCATGACAAACTCTGTTCTCAGTGACGCTGGACCATCATGACAATCTCTGTACTCAGTGACAGTGGACCTTCATAACAAATTTGCATTCAGTGACGCTGGACCATCATGACAAACTTTGTACTCAGTGATGCCGGACCATCATGACAAACTCTGCACTCAGTGACGCTGGACCATCATGACAAACTCTGCACTCAGTGATGCTGGACCATCATGACAAACTTTGTACTCAGTGACGCTGGACCATCATGACAAACTCTGCACTCAGTGATGCTGGACCATCATGACAAACTTTATACTCAGTGACGCTGGACCATCATGACAAACTTTGTACTCAGTGACTCAGGACCATCATGACACACTCTGTACTCAGTGACGCCGGACCATCATGACAAACTCTGTACTCAGTGACGCTGGACCACCATGACAAACTCTGTACTCAGTGACGCTGGACCAACATGACAAACTCTGTACTCAGTGATGCTGGACCACCATGTCAAACTTTGTACTCTGTGACGTTGGACCATCATGACAGACTCTGTACTCAGTGACGCTGGACCATCATGACAAACTTTGTACTCAGTGACGCCGGACCATCATGACAAACTTTCTACTCAGTGATGCTGGACCATCATGACAAACTCTGTCCTCAGTGATGCTGGACCATCATGACAAACTCTATACTCAGTGACACTGGACCATCATGACAAACTCTGCACTCAGTGATGCTGGACCATCATGACAAACTCTGTACACAGTGACGCTGGACCATAATGACAAACTCTGTACACAGTGATGCTGGACCATCATGACAAACTCTATACTCAGTGACGCTGGACCATCATGACAAACTTTGTACTCAGTGATGCTGGGCCATCATGACAAACTCTGCTCTCAGTGACACTGGATCACCATGACAAACTCTGTACTCAGTGACCCTGGACCATCATGGCAAACTCTGTACTCAGTGATGCTGGACCATCATGACAAACTCTGTACTCAGTGACACTGGATTACCATGACAAACTCTGTACTCATTGACGCAAGACCATTATAACAACTCTGTACTCAGTGACGCTGGACCACCATGACAAACTCTGTACTCAGTGACGCTGGACCATCATGACAAACTCTGTACTCAGTGACGCTGGACCATCATGACAATCTCTGTACTCAGTGACGCCGGACCACCTTGACAAACTCTGTACTCAGTGACACCGGACCATCATGACAAACTTCGTATTCAGTGATGCTGAACCACCATGACAAACTTTGTACTCAGTGACGCCGGACCATCATGACAAACTTTGTACTCAGTGACGCTGGACGATCATGACAAACTCTGTACTCAGTGATGCTGGACCATCATGATGAACTCTGTACTCAGTGACGCTGGACCAACATGACAAACTCTGTACTCAGTGATGCTTGACCACCATGACAAACTCTGTACTCAGTGATGCTGGACCATCATGACAAACTCTGTACTCAGTGATGCTGGACCATCATGACAAACTCTGTACTCAGTGACACTGGACCATCATGACAAACTCTGTACACAGTGACACTGGACCATCATGACAAACTCTGTACACAGTGATGCTGGACCATCATGACAAACTCTATACTCAGTGACGCTGGACCATCATGACAAACTTTGTACTCAGTGATGCTGGGCCATCATGACAAACTCTGCTCTCAGTGACACTGGATCACCATGACAAACTCTGTACTCAGTGACCCTGGACCATCATGACAAACTCTGTACTCAGTTACGCCGGACCATCATGACAAACTCTGTACACAGTGACGCTGGACCATCATGACAAACTCTGTACACAGAGATGCTGGACCATCATGACAAACTCTATACTCAGTGACGCTGGACCATCATGACAAACTTTGTACTCAGTGATGCTGGGCCATCATGACAAACTCTGCTCTCAGTGACACTGGATCACCATGACAAACTCTGTACTCAGTGACCCTGGACCATCATGACAAACTCTGTACTCAGTGATGCTGGACCATCATGACAAACTCTGTACTCAGTGACAGTGGATCATCATGACATACTCTGTACTCAGTAACGCTGGACCATCATGACAAACTCTGCACTCAGTGATGCTGGACCATCATGACAAACTCTGCACTCAGTGATGCTGGACCATCATGACAAACTCTGTACTTAGTGACACCGGCCCACCATGACAAACTCTGTACTCAGTAACGCTGGACCATCATGACAAACTCTATACTCAGTGACGCTGGACCATCATGACAAACTTTGTACTCAGTGATGCTGGGCCATCATGACAAACTCTGCTCTCAGTGACACTGGATCACCATGACAAACTCTGTACTCAGTGACCCTGGACCATCATGACAAACTCTGTACTCAGTTACGCCGGACCATCATGACAAACTCCATACTCAGTGACACTGGACCATCATGACAAACTCTGTACACAGTGACGCTGGACCATCATGACAAACTCTGTACACAGTGATGCTGGACCATCATGACAAACTCTATACTCAGTGACGCTGTACCACCATGACAAACTCTGTACTCAATGACGCCGGACCATAATATCAAACTTTGTACTCAGTGACGCTGGACCATCAAGACAAACTCTGTACTCAGTGATGCTGGACCATCATGACAATCTTTGCACTCAGTGATGCTTGACCATCATGACAAACTCTGTACTCAGTGAAGCTGGACCATCATGACAAACTCTGCACTCAGTGATGCTGGATCATCATGACAAACTTTGTACTCAGTGACGCTGGACCATCATGACAAACTCTGTACTCAGTGACGCTGGACCATCAAGACAAACCCTGTACTCAGTGATGCTGGACCACCATGTCAAACTTTGTACTCAGTGACGTTGGACCATCATGACAGACTCTGTACTCAGTGACGCTGGACCATCATGACAAACTTTGTACTCAGTGACGCCGGACCATCATGACAAACTTTGTACTCAGTGATGCTGGACCATCATGACAAACTCTGTCCTCAGTGATGCTGGACCATCATGACAAACTCTGTACACAGTGACGCTGGACCATCATGACAAACTCTGTACACAGAGATGCTGGACCATCATGACAAACTCTATACTCAGTGACGCTGGACCATCATGACAAACTTTGTACTCAGTGATGCTGGGCCATCATGACAAACTCTGCTCTCAGTGACACTGGATCACCATGACAAACTCTGTACTCAGTGACCCTGGACCATCATGACAAACTCTGTACTCAGTGATGCTGGACCATCATGACAAACTCTGTACTCAGTGACAGTGGATCATCATGACATACTCTGTACTCAGTAACGCTGGACCATCATGACAAACTCTGCACTCAGTGATGCTGGACCATCATGACAAACTCTGCACTCAGTGATGCTGGACCATCATGACAAACTCTGTACTTAGTGACACCGGCCCACCATGACAAACTCTGTACTCAGTAACGCTGGACCATCATGACAAACTCTGTACTCAGTGACGCTGGACCACCATAACAAACTCTGTACTATGTGATGCTGTACCATCATGATAAACTTTATACTCAGTAACGCTGGACCATCATGACAAACTTTGTACTCAGTGACGCTGGACCATCATGACAAACTTTGTACTCAGTGATGGAGGACCATCATGACACACTCTGTACTCAGTGACGCTGGACCACCATGACACACTCTGTACTCAGTGACGCTGGACCAACATGACAAACTCTGCACTCAGTGACGCTAGACCACCATGACAAACTCTGTACTCAGTGACGCTGGACCATCATGACATACTCTGTACTCAGTGACGCTGGACCATCATGACAAACTCTGCACTCAGTGATGCTGGACCATCATGACAAATTTTGTACTCAGTGACGCTGGACCATCATGACAAACTCTGTACTCAGTGACGCTGGACCATCATGACAAACTTTGTACTCAGTGACGCTGGACCATCATAACAAACTCTGCACTCAGTGACGCTGGACCATCATGACAAACTCTGTACTCAGTGACGCTGGACCATCATGACAAACTTTGTACTCAGTGATGCACGACAATCATGACACACTCTGTACTCAGTGACGGCGGACCATCAAAACAAACTCTGTACTAAGTGACGCTGGAACACCACGACAAACTTTGTACTCAGTGACGCTGGACCAACATCACAAACTCTTTACTCAGTGATGCTGGACCATCATGACAAACTTTGTACTCAGTGACGCTGGACCATCATGACAAACTTTGTACTCAGTGACGCGAGACCATCTTGACAAACTTTGTACTCAGTGACGCTGGACCATCATGACAAACTCTGTACTCAGTGACGCCGGACCATCATGACAAACTCTGTACTCAGTGAAGCTAGACCATCATGACAAACTCTGCACTCAGTGACGCTTGACCCTCATGACAAACTCTGCACTCAGTGACGCTTGACCATCATGACAAACTCTGTACTCAGTGATGCTGGACTACCAAGACAAACTCTGCACTCAGTGACGCTGGACCATCATGACAAACTCTCTACTCAGTGACGCTGGACCACCAAGACAAACTCTGTATTCAGTGATGCTGGGTCATCATGACAAACTCTGTTCTCAGTGACGCTGGACCATCATGACAATCTCTGTACTCAGTGACAGTGGACCTTCATAACAAATTTGCATTCAGTGACGCTGGACCATCATGACAAACTTTGTACTCAGTGATGCCGGACCATCATGACAAACTCTGCACTCAGTGACGCTGGACCATCATGACAAACTCTGCACTCAGTGATGCTGGACCATCATGACAAACTTTGTACTCAGTGACGCTGGACCATCATGACAAACTCTGCACTCAGTGATGCTGGACCATCATGACAAACTTTATACTCAGTGACGCTGGACCATCATGACAAACTTTGTACTCAGTGACTCAGGACCATCATGACACACTCTGTACTCAGTGACGCCGGACCATCATGACAAACTCTGTACTCAGTGACGCTGGACCACCATGACAAACTCTGTACTCAGTGACGCTGGACCAACATGACAAACTCTGTACTCAGTGATGCTGGACCACCATGTCAAACTTTGTACTCTGTGACGTTGGACCATCATGACAGACTCTGTACTCAGTGACGCTGGACCATCATGACAAACTTTGTACTCAGTGACGCCGGACCATCATGACAAACTTTCTACTCAGTGATGCTGGACCATCATGACAAACTCTGTCCTCAGTGATGCTGGACCATCATGACAAACTCTATACTCAGTGACACTGGACCATCATGACAAACTCTGCACTCAGTGATGCTGGACCATCATGACAAACTCTGTACACAGTGACGCTGGACCATAATGACAAACTCTGTACACAGTGATGCTGGACCATCATGACAAACTCTATACTCAGTGACGCTGGACCATCATGACAAACTTTGTACTCAGTGATGCTGGGCCATCATGACAAACTCTGCTCTCAGTGACACTGGATCACCATGACAAACTCTGTACTCAGTGACCCTGGACCATCATGGCAAACTCTGTACTCAGTGATGCTGGACCATCATGACAAACTCTGTACTCAGTGACACTGGACTACCATGACAAACTCTGTACTCATTGACGCAAGACCATTATAACAACTCTGTACTCAGTGACGCTGGACCACCATGACAAACTCTGTACTCAGTGACGCTGGACCATCATGACAAACTCTGTACTCAGTGACGCTGGACCATCATGACAATCTCTGTACTCAGTGACGCCGGACCACCTTGACAAACTCTGTACTCAGTGACACCGGACCATCATGACAAACTTCGTATTCAGTGATGCTGAACCACCATGACAAACTTTGTACTCAGTGACGCCGGACCATCATGACAAACTTTGTACTCAGTGACGCTGGACGATCATGACAAACTCTGTACTCAGTGATGCTGGACCATCATGATGAACTCTGTACTCAGTGACGCTGGACCATCATGACAAACTCTGTACTCAGTGATGCTTGACCACCATGACAAACTCTGTACTCAGTGATGCTGGACCATCATGACAAACTCTGTACTCAGTGATGCTGGACCATCATGACAAACTCTGTACTCAGTGACACTGGACCATCATGACAAACTCTGTACACAGTGACACTGGACCATCATGACAAACTCTGTACACAGTGATGCTGGACCATCATGACAAACTCTATACTCAGTGACGCTGGACCATCATGACAAACTTTGTACTCAGTGATGCTGGGCCATCATGACAAACTCTGCTCTCAGTGACACTGGATCACCATGACAAACTCTGTACTCAGTGACCCTGGACCATCATGACAAACTCTGTACTCAGTTACGCCGGACCATCATGACAAACTCTGTACACAGTGACGCTGGACCATCATGACAAACTCTGTACACAGAGATGCTGGACCATCATGACAAACTCTATACTCAGTGACGCTGGACCATCATGACAAACTTTGTACTCAGTGATGCTGGGCCATCATGACAAACTCTGCTCTCAGTGACACTGGATCACCATGACAAACTCTGTACTCAGTGACCCTGGACCATCATGACAAACTCTGTACTCAGTGATGCTGGACCATCATGACAAACTCTGTACTCAGTGACAGTGGATCATCATGACATACTCTGTACTCAGTAACGCTGGACCATCATGACAAACTCTGCACTCAGTGATGCTGGACCATCATGACAAACTCTGCACTCAGTGATGCTGGACCATCATGACAAACTCTGTACTTAGTGACACCGGCCCACCATGACAAACTCTGTACTCAGTAACGCTGGACCATCATGACAAACTCTATACTCAGTGACGCTGGACCATCATGACAAACTTTGTACTCAGTGATGCTGGGCCATCATGACAAACTCTGCTCTCAGTGACACTGGATCACCATGACAAACTCTGTACTCAGTGACCCTGGACCATCATGACAAACTCTGTACTCAGTTACGCCGGACCATCATGACAAACTCCATACTCAGTGACACTGGACCATCATGACAAACTCTGTACACAGTGACGCTGGACCATCATGACAAACTCTGTACACAGTGATGCTGGACCATCATGACAAACTCTATACTCAGTGACGCTGTACCACCATGACAAACTCTGTACTCAATGACGCCGGACCATAATATCAAACTTTGTACTCAGTGACGCTGGACCATCAAGACAAACTCTGTACTCAGTGATGCTGGACCATCATGACAATCTTTGCACTCAGTGATGCTTGACCATCATGACAAACTCTGTACTCAGTGAAGCTGGACCATCATGACAAACTCTGCACTCAGTGATGCTGGATCATCATGACAAACTTTGTACTCAGTGACGCTGGACCATCATGACAAACTCTGTACTCAGTGACGCTGGACCATCAAGACAAACCCTGTACTCAGTGATGCTGGACCACCATGTCAAACTTTGTACTCAGTGACGTTGGACCATCATGACAGACTCTGTACTCAGTGACGCTGGACCATCATGACAAACTTTGTACTCAGTGACGCCGGACCATCATGACAAACTTTGTACTCAGTGATGCTGGACCATCATGACAAACTCTGTCCTCAGTGATGCTGGACCATCATGACAAACTCTGTACACAGTGACGCTGGACCATCATGACAAACTCTGTACACAGAGATGCTGGACCATCATGACAAACTCTATACTCAGTGACGCTGGACCATCATGACAAACTTTGTACTCAGTGATGCTGGGCCATCATGACAAACTCTGCTCTCAGTGACACTGGATCACCATGACAAACTCTGTACTCAGTGACCCTGGACCATCATGACAAACTCTGTACTCAGTGATGCTGGACCATCATGACAAACTCTGTACTCAGTGACAGTGGATCATCATGACATACTCTGTACTCAGTAACGCTGGACCATCATGACAAACTCTGCACTCAGTGATGCTGGACCATCATGACAAACTCTGCACTCAGTGATGCTGGACCATCATGACAAACTCTGTACTTAGTGACACCGGCCCACCATGACAAACTCTGTACTCAGTAACGCTGGACCATCATGACAAACTCTGTACTCAGTGACGCTGGACTACCATGACAAACTCTGTACTCATTGACGCAAGACCATTATAACAACTCTGTACTCAGTGACGCTGGACCACCATGACAAACTCTGTACTCAGTGACGCTGGACCATCATGACAAACTCTGTACTCAGTGATGCTGGACCATCATGACAATCTCTGTACTCAGTGACGCTGGACCACCTTCACAAACTCTGTACTCAGTGACACCGGACCATCATGACAAACTTCGTACTCAGTGACGCTGGACGATCATGACAAACTCTGTACTCAGTGATGCTGGACCATCATGATGAACTCTGTACTCAGTGACGCTGGACCATCATGACAAATTCTGTACTCAGTGATGCTTGACCACCATGACAAACTCTGTACTCAGTGATGCTGGACCATCATGACAAACTCTGTACTCAGTGATGCTGGACCATCATGACAAACTTTGTACTCAGTGACGCTGGACCATCATGACATACTTTGTACTCAGTGACGCCGGACCATCTTGACAAACTTTGTTCTCAGTGACCCTGGACCATCATGACAAACTCTGTACTCAGTGACGCCGGACCATCATGACAAACTCTGTACTCAGTGAAGCTAGACCACCATGACAAACTCTGTACTCAGAGGACGCCGGACCATCATGACAAGCTTTGTACTCAGTGACGCTGGACCACAATGACAAACTCTGTACTCAATGTCGCCGGACCATAATAACAAACTTTGTACTCAGTGATGCTGGACCATCAAGACAAACTCTGTACTCAGTGATGCTGGACCATCATGACAAACTCTGCACTCAGTGACGCTGGACCACCATGACAAACTCTGTACTCAGTGACGCTGGACCATCATGACAAACTCTGCACTCAGTGACGCTTGACCCTCATGACAAACTCTGCACTCAGTGACGCTTGACCATCATGACAAACTCTGTACTCAGTGATGCTGGACTACCAAGACAAACTCTGCACTCAGTGACGCTGGACCATCATGACAAACTCTCTACTCAGTGACGCTGGACCACCAAGACAAACTCTGTATTCAGTGATGCTGGGTCATCATGACAAACTCTGTTCTCAGTGACGCTGGACCATCATGACAAACTCTGTACTCAGTGACACTGGACCTTCATAACAAACTTTGTATTCAGTGACGCTGGACCATCATGACAAACTTTGTACTCAGTGATGCCGGACCATCATGACAAACTTTGTACTCAGTGACGCTGGACCATCATGACAAACTCTGTACTCAGTGACGCTGGACCATCATGACAAACCCTGTACTCAGTGATGCTGGACCACCATTTCAAACTTTGTACTCAGTGATGCTGGACCATCATGACAGACTCTGTACTCAGTGACGCTGGACCATCATGACAAACTTTGTACTCAGTGATGCTGGACCACCATGTCAAACCTTGTACTCAGTGACGCTGGACCATCATGACAAACTCTGTACTCATTGACGCTGGACCATCATGACAAACTTTGTACTCAGTGATGCTGGACCATCATGACAAACTCTGCACTCAGTGACACTGGATCACCATGACAAACTCTGTACTCATTGACGCTGGACCATCATGTCAAACTCTGTACTCACTGATGCTGGACCATCATGACAAACTCTGTACTCAGTGACACTGGACCATCATGACATAGTCTGTACTCAGTAACGCTGGACCATCATGACAAACTCTGCACTCAGTGATGCTGGACCATCATGACAAACTCTCTACTCAGTGACACCGGACCACCATGACAAAGTCTGTACTCAGTGACGCTGGACCATCATGACAAACTCTGTACTCAGTGACGCTGGACTACCATGACAAACTTTGTACTCAGTGACGCTGGACCATAACGACAAACTTTGTACTCAGTGACGCCGGACCATCATGACAAACTTTGTACTCAGTGACGCTGGACGATCATGACAAACTCTGTACTCAGTGATGCTTGACCATCATGATGAACTATGTACTCAGTGACGCTGGACCATCATGACAAACTCTGCACTCAGTGACGCTGGACCATCATGACAAACTCTGTACTCAGTGACGCTGGACCATCATGATAAACTCTGCACTCAGTGATGCTTGACCACCATGAAAACTCTGTACTCAGTGACGCTGGACCATCATGACAAACTCTGCATTCAGTGATGCTGGACCATCATGACAAACTCTGTACTCAGTGACGCTGGACCATCAAGACAAACTTTGTACTCAGTGATGCTGGACAATCATGATGAACTCTATACTCAGTGACGCTGGACCTTCATGACAAACTCTGCACTCAGTGACACTGGACCATCATGACAAACTTTGTACTCAGTGACGCTGGACCATCATGACAAACTCTGCATTCAGTGATGCTGGACCATCATGACAAACTCTGCACTCAGTGACGCTGGACCATCATGACAAACTTTGTACTCAGTGACGCTGGACCATCATGACAAACTCTGCACTCAGTGATGCTGGACCATCATGACAAACTTTATACTCAGTGACGCTGGACCATCATGACAAACTTTGTACTCAGTGACTCAGGACCATCATGACACACTCTGTACTCAGTGACGCCGGACCATCATGACAAACTCTGTACTCAGTGACGCTGGACCACCATGACAAACTCTGTACTCAGTGACGCTGGACCAACATGACAAACTCTGTACTCAGTGATGCTGGACCATCATGACAAACTTTGTACTCAGTGACGCTGGACCATCATGACAAACTTTGTACTCAGTGACGCTGGACCATCATGACAAACTCTGTACTCAGTGACGCCGGACCATCATGACAAACTCTGTACTCAGTGACGCTGGACCACCATGACAAACTCTGTACTCAGTGACGCCGGACCATCATGACAATCTTTGTACTCAGTGACGCTGGACCACCATGACAAACTCTGTACTCAATGACGCCGGACCATAATGACAAACTTTGTACTCAGTGACGCTGGACCATCAAGACAAACTCTGTACTCAGTGACGCTGGACCATCATGACAAACTCTGTACTCAGTGACGCTGGACCATCATGACAAACTCTGTACTCAGTGACGCTGGACCACCATGACAAACTCTGTACTCAGTGACGCTAGACCACCTTGACAAACTCTGCACTCAGTGACGCTGGACCATCATGGCAAACTCTGCACTCAGTGACGCTTGACCATCATGACAAACTCTGTTCTCGGTGACGCTGGTCCACCATGACAAACTCTCTACTCAGTGACGCTGGACCACCAAGACAAACTCTGCACTCAGTGATGCTGGGTCATTGTCCCACCTCCTTCCATTACTCTAGGTCCGAACACACTCCAGGTTGTAGATTCCACGAAGCTCCTTGGCGTCACCATAGACAACAAACTAAATTGGAAACCACACGTCAGTGAAGTCATCAAATCCTCCAGTTTCCGTCTCCACCTCCTCCGCCGACTCAACTCCCTCGGAGTTCCTGCACACGAGCTCCTCAATGTTTTCACAACATTCATACTTCCCAAGCTCACCTATGCCTCCCCCACCTGGTCTTCCTCCCTAAATGCCACACAACGTAAACACCTAGAAAAAGTGCAAAAGAGGACATGCAAGATTATTCTCTCCCCTTCCTACTCCACATATCAAGAAGCGCTCAACACACTGACCCTTTCGACTCTCACTGACCATCACCACGACCTCATCTGCAAATTTGGTAAGAAGCTTCTACACCATCCCCGACACCGGCTCCTACTACCACCTGAGATCCCGAGTCCGAGAATTGTTGTTCGACTCCACAACCGCATCCAGCCCATACGTGCACGAACTGATCGCTATAAGAACAGCCCAGTCCCGACCATTGTAAAAATTATCAATAACTTGTAATAAATCAGTGTATTCACTCCCAGTAAACACTACTCCTTGCACTGTCACTATGTTGAAATGAACTGTAGTTTGAGCTTTTCCCCGTCTAGTTATTATATGTCTTATTTGTGTCACTTATGTTACTTGTATATTATTTGTAATTCGTAACCCATTCCCCAAATATGTAACTGTATATTTTCAGCCTTCTGGCTGCCAAGCTCTTTCAATAAACCGTTAATTATTATTATTATTATTATTATCATGACAAACTCTGTTCTCAGTGACGCTGGACCACCAAGACAAACTCTGCACTCAGTGACGCTGGGTCATCATGACAAACTCTGTTCTCAGTGACGCTGGACATCATGACAAACTTTGCACTCAGCGTCCAACTACACTCCTGCCGTGACTCATTCTTCCCGTCATATCATTTCCATGTTTTTTCGTAATATTTTAGTTGGCTTGACTGCCAAGGTTATATGTAGCGTTGGACTTCCTACTCCACAGAGTCGATGGAGAATTGATATTAAAGCGCCGAGTTTTATACATAAGTGAAAGATAATTGTAATTATAGAAGTTATATATATAATAATAATTTTTCACTTATATCCCACTGTAACTGTTGCTTGTGACCTCATGAACTAGTGATAGCACAGGCATTGAGGTCAACAAACCTGCGACTTCACTCCAACCATATCTTATCAGGGGATATGAACCTTGTCTGATTTTGTATAATAAATCCCGAATTTCATAAATGTTATATTTTTTTAGCAAATATATAGTACAGAGACAAGTGTTAGAGTAAAATCTTTTTACGTGTCTGGTGCATTTGCTTAACTCAGTATCTCTAGTCGTAGAATGGAAAAGTTCACTTGAAGTTATGTAGCTAACGACCCCGGCTACCAGCACCTAATATACAGGTAACCATAATGTCTGAAGGCTGTCTCTGAGGACCCTCACTCGCTGGCTGTACACTTCTTAGCTCTAATAGGCTCCAACCTAACCTAACCTTAGTACCGGTTCCCATTAATTTAAGACTAGGGTTGAAAGGCACCAGGGCCCGTTATTACTGAGCCTCGGTCTGAAAGGTTATGTTAGATAGGGGGTTAACAGAGATTTGCAGAGTTTTTGTTTTGGTTGACTCGAGGCTGCATTATATTCACCGCTCTTTTCTCACGAATATTCCGCTCGTAATATTGACCATGTCAGGTACAGTATATGCATGACCCTCACAAGCAGGTGATCGTGAGGTTACGACACATTCTGGCCATTTCTGACCCCCGGCGGCAGAACGATCTGTCATAGGCTAACACATACCTGCCGAACATTACCGCATACTACCCGTATTGTATACATGCAAATTACTACACTATGCTTCTGTGTTTTACTCAGTACTACCATATGCTATCATACATTATCCAGTAACCTACTAGTTGATGTTTACGATCGACTAAGGTACTCCAAGCTAAATATTTTTATAAAAGTAGGATATATAATTATCAAGTGTTCGGAATTTTGAAATAGTGGTTTGTGCTTATAAATTTGAAGTAGAACTGCAGACCCCGTGGTAAAACGCGAGGTAAAATATTCGAGACTCCACTCCATCACAGATGTAAATTTTACCACTACAGTACCTTATTAAGGCTCTGGAGAATTACTTATGAGTGTTATCTTACAGTTTTAAAGGGCGTAATCTATGCACTAATTAAACGGCATATAATGGTATAACAGATAACAAAAGGATTTTATTATGATTTACAGTAAACCCTGTTACTAGCCGCTATGGACGACTGGTGATATCATAGGCCGTCTCATTAATACATGTTATAACTCGAGTGTTCTTTACACCACCATGAGATGATATGGTCAAGACATTGCTCCAACTGAATTGTAGTGTACCTGTATATTAGCATCAGTGACAAGACACTCAGGTTTAGATAGTCTGAAACCCTAATCTGATATTTAACAATAAGAAGAATTACCCGGCGTTGCCCGGAAAGGAAATTCATCATTGGAGATGTCAAAGAAAAAAAACGAATTTTCCAGTAGTAATTTTTTTAGCACATTGAATGAAACCTCTAGATTAAATACAGTATAAGACTGAGAAATAATACAAACAAGCTTTAATTTTCTTTGTTGTATTCTGAAATATCATGAACAAAAATGGAAAAAATTATGCAGCAGATTTGATACATGAAAGGATATTTTAGTAGACACCATTAACCGCCACTCATAATGTTCTAGGATACGCTATTAACCGTCCCTGATGTTCTAGGAGATACCATTAACTTCAGTTTCTTGGAGATGGAAGAAAAGGCCCCAAGATCCCAAAACACAAAGTTTTGAAATGAAACCCAGTTAAGGGCCATCTGTGGGTCAAGACGTTTCCAACGATACCAAGTATGGGGAGGGGGGGGGGTGATGCACGGACAAACTCACACACAGACAGACAGAAACTTCCAAATATTGTGTAATATGAGAAGATATGTGTTTTCTTAGCTTTGACGGTGACGCATCCTTGGCCCACTGGCTGGTGTTGATTGTACGCTATAATGACTTCTGTTATGCCGAGGCATAATTTTGTGTTATACTCTTGTAAACTAGGTGTTTTGATTGTTTTCTGTCCCATTCAGCAGTTATTTTGGGCAAATTTAATGAAAATTTAGTGTATATTGATGATATTGATTTATTAATTATGTAAGAATATTCTAGAATGTATTGCATCATTTTTTTTCTGATTTACCTCTTATTGTAAGCCTAGATCATTCTAGTATTCTTCAGGCGGGTCTCGAGCCGACCTCCCGCTTCTGGACATCGCTAGAATGTTCGAGGCGTCTGGCGAACCGTATATAGGCTCGGGGGTGGGGGGGGGGCTACCTAGGGGCAGTTAAAGACAAATGGAACCAGCTAATCACAAACACAGAGGCCGGCTATCACAATCCCAAACTCTTCTGGAGTAAAAGAAAAATCCTAATGGGCACTAACTCCATAGATAACAGCCATCTTACAGATGACACCGGGGTAAATGCTACAGAATCTGTAGACAAAGAATTGATTTTCAGAAATTTCTGGAATAACATACAGGTATGTAAAATCACGGAAGAAGAAAAAAGAAACTACTGTAGAGTAACAGACCAGATGGTAACAACACACCTTACACTAAACACAGACAATGGCAACCACCAAGAACAATAGACCTCAACATACTAAATAGCGCAGACACATTAGCCACGCCAATCACCACAAAAGACATAACAAACATTATAACGAGTTTTAAAGATAAAGCACCTGGACTAAGTCAGATAGCAAAACCGTCCTTCAAAACATACCCACAACACTGATAAAGCAACTTACATAGATCTTTAACGCCTAACTAGCAACAGGACACTTCCCCACGAGATTCAAAACAGCCAAAATCAGATTCATACTCAAACTCGGAAAAAACCCAACAGGACCGGAAAATTACAGATCAATATCCTTATTAGTAACAACAGGCAAAATATTAGAAAAAATAGTCAACAGTAGACTCAGAAACTATCTAGAACAGGAAAACAAATATAACCCCAGACAACATGGATTCCGGAAGAACCGAGGCACAAACACGACTATTGCACTAATTTACGAAACAATAGGTAACGACCTCAGCAATAAAAACCAGTGCAATGTCGTTCTCAGAGATGTATCAAAAGCTTTCGATAAAGTGTGGTACGAAGGCCTCAAATATATAATAATTCAACTTGACATGCCCAAAAAACATGACAACCCTTCTCTGCAACTTCTTAGACAACAGACAAGCCAGGTTCATTATACACAACTACAGCGGACAAATCTTCAGCATACACAGTGGAGTCCCACAGGGCAGCAACATTTCACCCACACTGTACACAATATACACAGCAGACATACCAGACCCAAGACAGTCGGACTACATAGCATACGCTGACGATATCACTCAAATAATACAATATCCAGGGAGATCTAAACAAATGATGGCTATAAGAACAGGAAGAGAAATTGAAACAATTAACAACTATGAGAGAAAATGGAAAATCCAAACCAACATCCAAAAACTAAAGATTATATACATTGCAAAAATAAATCCATACCCAATCATAATCAACAATCAACAGTTACCATATGAAGAAAGTGGAAAAACACTGGGACTCAAACTCACCAGAAACGGGATACACCAACACATCAGAGAAAGATTGACGAAAGCCAAATTACAACTAACCAAACTCCGTCGCTTTAGAAAACTAAACACCAAAACACAGCTTCATCTGTACGAATCACTCGTCAGACCACACCTTGAATACCCACCAATTCCACTTAACACAAAAACTAAAACAAAGAAACTCAAGCTGCAAGCAGTCCAAAATACAGCACTAAGAAGAGCAGCAAAACATAGGCCGCCATACAGTCAAAAAATACGAGACACACATCGAACATAACATAGACACAATTATTATAAGAACACACAAACAAGCAGAAGCGGTATGGGACAAACTACACCGAACACAAGACCCTATTTTACAGGAACTATTACAGGCAAACAACAATATATCACACAGCTGGAGGCCAAGAAGCATCAACATTAACACAAAATAACTAACACGCGAGATGTAAACATTAAACCACGTGTCAGAGGCCCACACTGGACGCGCATTGGCTGGCGGTACTTCGAGGCTACGCTGATTGGTCGCTGAGATGAGAAACACCTCTCATTGATTCGTATACTCAATATTGGAGGATTCCTACCCCTTGGACAAATGAAAATTTCAATAGAATAATGACGAGCAGCGGGTTTCTCGACCACACCAGAGTAGAGTCTAGAGCAAGACCAAGGGATTCTGGGACTATAGAAAGGTTTTCGCTACCATGCCTGCTCCTTACTGTCATTAACGCAATTCCTCACACGAATCTAGTTAGAATAGCACCTGAGACAGTGATTTTAAAGGGGCGGTGCTACAGTAGGTGTTTTGTTTACCTGTAGGATTTAGATACCATGCTGTGATAACCAAGTTGAATTTTAGACGGAAGTTTTCTTATCAGTGCTACAGAATACGACAATTCAGCTTGTATTTCAAGGGTACTGAGGAATAATGATTATAATACCCAGGGGCAGGTCTGAACTTAAGTGAAAGAAGATGGTAGGTCAGGTTAGGAAAGTCAACACAAATTTATCTATCAAAAGAAGCAGATTGACTGATTAGTTCAGACACAGCAGACGACAAATAGCTTGCAATAAGACCCCGGGGAGAAAATTATCAGCACAAACAATATTAAAGTTGGATCGTCTAGGATTAATGATATAACTAAATGCTTAAACAATCAATTACCAAACAAATTTTCCCGTACACTGTTTCAGTCAGCCCCCGCCACCTGTCACTAGATATGTAGGTTGTCAGAGATATACCTTCTGATAAACCCACCTCGTCGTACAGTAGGTGTACTGCCAGTCTAGAGGTGTACTGCCCATCTTAGCTCAACCGGATACTGCTGCTTACATTCTATACACTTTACAAAAATAAAACACTGAAAAGCCTAATGATTGAACACAAACTGCGACAAAAAAGACGACAGAAAATATTTTAACTTTCCACGACCTACACGAGTTAGGTTTATCCACATACATAAATAGCCTATTAGACCCGTTGTCTCTAGCACATTATATATATATTATCACTAACACATACTGTACGTTGACAACTACCACCCTTTGACCTCATAGGATGATACTTGATACATTTATGAATAATATATCGGAGGCACACGTCACCAGAACCAAACAAGGTCAACACAGAGACACACAGGGTTAACAGACTTCGATAAGGTCAACACAGAGCCACACATGGTCAACAGAGCCACACAAGATCAGCAAAGCCACACAAGATCAACAGAGTCACACAAGATCAACAGAGCCACACAAGGTTAATACAGAGCCACACAACGTCAACAGACTTACATAAGGTCAACACAGAGCCACATAAGGTCAACACTGAACCACACAAAGTCAATACAGAGCCACGTAAGGTCTACAGAGGCACACAAGGTTAACACAGAGCCACACAAGGTTAACACAGAGCCACACAAGGTCCACACAGAGCCACACAAGGTCAATACAGAACCACACAAGGTCCACACAGAGCCACACAAAGTTAACACAGAGCCACGCAAGGTCTACAGAGGCACACAAGGTTAACACAGAGCCACACAAGGTCAACACAGAGCCAGACATGGTCAACACAGAGTCACACAACGTCAACACAGAGCCACACAAGGTCCACACAGAGCCACACAAGGTCAACACTGAGCCACACAAGGTCAATACAGAGCCAGACATGGTCAACAGAGCCACACAAGGTCCACACAGGTGCCACACAAGGTTAGCACTGAGCCACACAAGGTCAGCACACAGCCAAACAACATCAACACAGAGCCACACAAGTACCACACAGAGCCACACAAGGTCAACTCAGAGCCACACAAGGTCAACACTGAGCCACACAAGGCCAATGCATTCCATGCAAGGTCAGTTAACACAGAGCCACACAAGGTTAAAACAGAGCCCCAAAAAGGTTAACAAAGTGCCACGCAAGGTCTACACAGAGCCACACAAGGTCAACAGAGCCACACAAGGTTAACACAACAGCCACACAAGGTCAACTCAGAGCCACACAAGGTCAACACTGAGCCACACAAGGCCAATGCATTCCATGCAAGATCAGTTAACACAGAGCCACACAAGGTTAAAACAGAGCCCCAAAAAGGTTAACAAAGAGCCACGCAAGGTCTACACAGAGCCACTCAAGGTCAATACAGAGCCACACAAGCTTAACACAGAGCCACACAAGGTCAACACAGAGCCACAAAAGGTTAACACAGAGTCACACAAGGTTAACACAGAGTCACACGAGGTTAACACAGAGCCACACAAGGTTACCACAGACCCACACAAGGTCAACACAGAGCCACACAAGGTTAACACAGAGCCACACAAGGTCAACACAGAGTCACACGAGGTTAACACAGAGTCACACAAGGTTACCACAGACCCACACAAGGTTAACACAGAGCCACACAAGGTTAACACAGAGCCACACAAGGTTAACACAGAGCCACACAAGGTCAACACAGAGCCACACAAGGTCAACACAGAGCCAGACATGGTCAACACAGAGTCACACAACGTCAACACAGAGCCACACAAGGTCCACACAGAGCCACACAAGGTCAACACAGAGCCAGACATGGTCAACAGAGCCACACAAGGTTAACACAACAGCCACACAAGGTCAACTCAGAGCCACACAAGGTCAACAGAGCCACACAAGGTTAACACAACAGCCACACAAGGTCAACTCAGAGCCACACAAGGTCAACACTGAGCCACACAAGGCCAATGCATTCCATGCAAGGTCAGTTAACACAAAGCCACACAAGGTTAAAACAGAGCCCCAAAAAGGTTAACAAAGAGCCACGCAAGGTCTACACAGAGCCACTCAAGGTCAATACAGAGCCACACAAGCTTAACACAGAGCCACACAAGGTCAACACAGAGCCACAAAAGGTTAACACAGAGCCACACGAGGTTAACACAGAGCCACACAAGGTCAACAGACCCACACAAGGTCAACACAGAGCCACACAAGGTCAACAGACCCACACAAGGTCAACACAGAGCCACACAAGGTCAACAGACCCACACAAGATTAACACAGAGCTACACATGATAAGTTAACACAGAGCCACACAAGGTCAACACAGAGCTACACAAGGTCAATGCACGCCATGCCATTTAACACAGAGCCACACAAAGTCAACACAGAGCCACACAAGGTCAGCACTGAGCCACACAAGATCAACACAGAGCCTCGCATGGTTAACACAGAGCCACACAAGGTCCACACAGAGCCACACAAGGTCAACACAGAGCCACACAAGGTCAACACTGAGCCACACAAGGTCAATACAAGCCATGCAAGGTCAGTTAACACAGAGCCACACAAGGTCAATACAGAGCCACACAAGGTTAACACAAGAGCCACCCAAGGTTAACACAGAGCTATACAAGGTCAACACAGAGCCATACCTGATCAGTTACCACGGAGTTAAACAAGGTTAGTCAACCTAGAGCCACACACGACCTTCTTTTAAGAAATACCAACTTTTATCATGATTACTGCCTTACCACAAAACCTCCCAGGACTAAAGACAGGCTTCATCTTTATTATGTGTGTTTCTGTAACCATTAAACTTATTCGGCTGTAAACATTAGAATTATCCTTTGTCGTCTCATATTAAAGATAAGGACTTTTCTACATATTTTGGGGGTCAATGTAAAAATATCCTTATATTAGAATACTTAGAAATGTCATCTTTCTTTGTGGATTATAATGAAACTGGAACGAGCCTACTTTAGATTAGAGGGTGTTGACCGCTAGCTGCCGGAGCTGCCTGCCACTCACGCGACCTGTCAGTCTACACACACCCATTACCGCAACCAACGCCAGGCCACCACAGCCACAATCAATCTAGCGAACAACATTTACCAGGCTCACAAGCTGAGAACAACGTTGTAATGGATCCACAAAACCTGCCCTTAATGTACCTACAACAGCCTATCAACGGTCAACAAACATAACCTACCTTACATACATACTACATACATACATACATACTTACATACATACATACAACGTAGAGTTTTGTCCACACGCTGTACCGTACGTGATAATGGCAAAGACGTACACTACATAAATATGCAAACTCGTGCATATATATCTTATTTACCTACTAACTATTCCTAGAAAGATTCACCAAACATAAAAAAATCAATGACCAATGACCAGCAAACATTTCTTGACGGTGTGTTTATATCATGGTGGCACGTACAGTACCTGGTGCCCTCTACCATGATAGGTGACCCTCTATACCGATGGGTGCCCCTTACCATGATATGTGCCCCTCTATCATGATAAATTCATCTCTACAATGATAGTTGTCCCTCTTTCATGGTAGGTGTCCCTTTATCATGGTAGGTATCCCTCTATCATGAAAGGTGCCCCTCTATCATGGTAGGTGTCCTTCTACCATGAGAGGTGCCCTCTATCATGGTAGATGTCCCTTTACCATGAAACATGCCCCTCTTATATGATAGAGGGCCAATCATGATAAATTCCTCTCTGCCATGATAGGTGCCCCTCTAATATAATAAATTACTCTCTACCATGATAGGTGCCTCTCTACCATGATAGGTGCCCCTCTACCATGATAGGTACACTCACGCGCCATAGTTTCGATACACCCTCTACCTCTACTCCTGACTCGATGGGAGTCATAGCCTTGGCTTCATACCGAAGCCCCCCCCCCCTCTCACTCCCCCCCCCCTACCCATCATTCAGTGGTGCTATACGTGGTAGCTCGAAGCATCGCTGTATTGTACGAATAGCAGTTCATGGTGTAATATTTGAGAGGATATATGCACGATACAGGTTATTTAGTGACTTTACAACACTTTATTTACCACCACTATACTTAACGTGACTATACAAGAGGAATCGTTCTGTTTGCAGCCCTGACTACGACTTCCCTCGAACCAGGAGTAGCGGTAGAGGGTGCATGAAACTATGGTAGAGACCTCTCTACCATAAAAGGCACCCCCTACCTATGATAGGCACCTCCTACCATAATAGGTGTCCCCCTACCTATGATAGGTGACCTTCTCCCATAATAACAGTCTACGTTTGGTGTTGATCTGAAGTTTATAATTTTTGCTTCTGTATTCGTAAAGATAATAAATTATTGTTACCGTGTTGTTGGCGTCGTCCGCATAGTGTGCATGTTGTTGGCGTCGTCTGCATAGTGTGTATGTTGCTAGCGTCGTCCCCATAGTGTATGTCTTGTTGGCGTCGTCCCCATAGTGTGTATCTTGTTGGCGTTGTCCCCATAGTGTGTATGTTGTTGGCGTCGTCCCCATAGTGTGTGTGTGCGTGAGTGTGTTGTTAGCGTCGCCCTCATAGAGTGTATGTAGTTTTCGTCGTCCCCATAGTGTGTCTTGTTGGCGTCGTCCCCATAGTGTGTGTGTTGTTGGCGTCGTCCCCTTAGTGTGTGTGTTGTTGGTGTCGTCCCCATAGTGTGTGAGTTGTTGGTGTCGTCCCCAGAGTGTGTGTGTTGTTGGCGTCGTCCCCATAGTGTGTGTGTTGTTGGCGTCGTCCCCATAGTGTGTGTGTTGTTGGCGTTGTCCCCATAGTATGTGTGTGTGTGTGTGTGTGTGTGTGTTGGCGTCGTCTCTATTATGTGTGTGTTATTAGCGTCGTCCCCATAGTGTGTGTTTTGTTGGCGTCGTCCCCATAGTGTGTGTGTTGTTGGTGTTGTCCTTATAGTGTGTGTGTGTTGTTGATGTCGTCCCCATAGTGTGTGTGTGTGTGTGTGTGTGTGTGTGTGTGTGTGTGTGTGTGTGTTATTAGCGTCGTCCCCATAATGTGTGTGTGTTGTTGGCGTCGTCCCCATAATAATAATAATAATAATAATAATAATAATAATAATAATAATAATAATAATAATAATAATAATAATAATAATAATAATAAACGGTTTATTAATAGAGTTGCAGCCGATGGCTGAAAATATACAAACTTACATGTGATTTAGACACAATAATATACATTCAATACATTTACAGGGCTGGCTCGTATGGGCTGAATTTTGTTGTACAGTAGTGGGGGACTGCACAAGGTGGGCGGGGCACTGCCGATGGCAGTAGGTGGCGATGAAGGGGAAGGTGCAGTAGTCCACTGCCAAACCCTGCTAGTGCGTGGTGGTGGAGGTAACTGAGGGATGGCATTTCCTGGGTGGAGAGAGCGTAGTTGTAGCCGGAGTAGTCTGCTGACGCTGTTTGGTAGAGTTGAGAGAAGACGACCAGGCTGGTGACGTCGTCTCTATTGTGTGTGTGTTATTGGCGTCGTCCCCATAGTGTGTGTGTGTTGGCGTCGTCTATATGTGTGTGTGTTGTTGGCGTCGTCCGCATAGTGTATGTGTGTGTTGGCGTCGTCCCCATAGTGTGTGTGTGTTGGCGTCGTCTATATGTGTGTGTGTTGTTGGTGTCGTCCGCATAGTATGTGTGCTGTTAGCGTCGTCCGCATAGTGTGTATTTTGCTCGCGTCGTCTCCATAGTGTATGTGTTGTTAGCGTCGTCCCCATAGTGTATGTGTGTGTGTGTGTGTGTGTGTGTGTTGGCGTCGTCTCTATTGTGTGTGTGTTGTTGGCGTCGTCCATATAGTGTATGTGTTGCTCGCGACGTCCCCATTGTGTATATGTTGTTAGTGTGATCCCCATAGTGTGTGTACTGTTGGCGTCGTCCGCATAGTGTGTAAGATGCTCGCATCGTTCCCAAAGTGTATGGGTTGTTGGCGTCGTCCCCATAGTGTGTGTCTTGTTGGTATTGTTCCCATAGTGTGTGTGTTGTTGTTGTCTCCATAGTGTGTGCTGCTGGCGTCGTCCCCATAGTGTGTGTTGTTGGCGTCGTCCCCATAGTGTGTGTATTGTTGGCGTTGTCCGCATAGTGTGTGTCTTGTTGGTGTTGTTCCCATAGTAATGATAATAATAATAATAATAATAATTAACGGTTTATTGAAAGAGCTTGGCAGCCAGAAGGCTGAAAATATACAGTTACATATTTGGGGAATGGGTTACGAATTACAAATAATACACAAGTAACATAAGTGACACAAATAAGACATATAATAACTAGATGGGGAAAAGCTCAAACTACAGTTCATTTCAACATAGTGACAGTGCAAGGAGTAGTGTTTACTGGGAGTGAATACACTGATTTATTACAAGTTATTGATAATTTTTACAATGGTTGGGACTGGGCTGTTCTTATAGCGATCAGTTCGTGCACGTATGGGCTGGATGCGGTTGTGGTGTCGAACAGCAATTCTCGGACAAGGGATCTCAGGTGGTAGTAGGAGCCGGTGTCGGGGATGGTGTAGAAGCTTCTTACCAAATTTGCAGATGAGGTCGTGGTGATGGTCAGTGAGAGTCGAAAGGGTCAGTGTGTTGAGCGCTTCTTGATATGTGGAGTAGGAAGGGGAGAGAATAATCTTGCATGCCCTCTTTTGCACTTTTTCTAGGTGTTTCCGTTGTGTGGCATTTAGGGAGGAAGACCAGGTGGGGGAGGCATAGGTGAGCTGGGAAGTATGAATGTTGTGTAAACACTGAGGAGCTCGTGTGCAGGAACTCCGAGGGACTTTAGTCGGCGGAGGAGGTGGAGACGGAAACTGGAGGATTTGATAACTTCACTGACGTGTGGTTTCCAATTTAGTTTGTTGTCTATGGTGACGCCGAGGAGCTTCGTGGAATCTACAACCTGGAGTGTGTTCGGACCTAGAGTAATGGAAGGAGGTGGGACAATGTCGGAGGAGAGGTTGGTGTGCATAACCATGGTCTTGGTATGGTTGATGGTGACATGGTTGTTGGTGGCCCAGTTTTGGAGACTGTTCAATAAATCCTGAAGGGCGGTATAGTTGGGAGCAGAATTGTTGACGCTGATCCCAATGGTGGAGTCGTCGACATATTTCCAGCAAGCAGGGGTTTCTCTTAGGGCATCATTGATGAGCATAAGGAAGCAGAGTGGTCCCATCTTGGTGCCTTGGGGGACGCCACAGGTGAGTGACTGAAAGGTGGAGACAGCCCCTCGGAAGCGTACAGCTTGGCGTCGGTCACTGAGGAAGTCTGTAAGACATGGTATAAGACTTCTCCGAAGCCCGAGGTCAATAGCTTTGTTGTGGTCGACTAGGTCGAACGCTTTAGTGAAATCAATGAAGGCGACAGCTACAGACGTTTTTCGTTTCTCGAGATGGCGGTATATGTAATCGAGAAAGCTGACAAGACAGTGAGTGGTGGAGGAAGTTTTCATGTTGCCAAATTGCTGAGGGTCTACGACTCCTGCAATATCAGCATAAGCCCAGTCGAACACAAAACTTTCACAGATTAGGCTGGGTATTGGGGTGATTGCAATAGGTCGTAGCTGATTTAAGGATTGTGGGCTGGTTGACTTGGGCACTGGTGATACATAAGTGGTCTTCCAGTCAGCTGGGCATCTGGCTTGACTGAGAGAAGCATTGATGATGGAGCATAGGGGTTTAGCAAGCTCCGGGGAGAACTCCTTGAAGAGTTTCATTGGTAAGTCAATGGGGGTGGTAGAGCGTTTTAATTTTAGTTTGTCCAGGCGTTTTGCTACTTCAAATTCTTCTATTAAGTCAGTGGGAAGGGGGGCTGGTAGGTAAGCAGGGAGAGTGGTTGTGTCAAGCCGGGGGAGCGTCTGGCATATAGTAGCGAAATGGTTATTTGTTTGCTCAGCTGCGTCAACATTAGTGAGATGGCTAAGGAAGGGGAGGGGGTGTGTCTTATTGTTTAGTCCACAGAGTTCTTTAAGCTTACCATACCATTGACTGATGTTGGTCTGCTTCAGGTGTTGTAATTTGGTTGGGTAGTGGGACTTCTTTGCAGTGCGTATTTCGCGGATGACTCGGTTGCGAAGGGACCTGTAGCGGATGTGGTCATTGAGATGAAAGGCTCTGTCTCTCTGTTGCATAAGTCTTTTGATCCGAGGTGTGATCCAGGGCAAGTCAGCTGGGTGAGATCTGACGGACTTCTCGGGGAAGAAGTGGTGGTGAGCTTCCGTGGTGGTGTTGGTATAATTTATCCATTTGGTTTCCACGTCATCCACGCTAAGTACTTCAGTCCAGGGATGGTGAACTATCCACTGCCTGAAGAGGCGCATTGCAGAGTCAGTAATCGGCCTGTAGGTCTTGATGTAGGGTCTCTGTACTTGAGTGGGAGTGGCAGCTGGGGACCAGAGCACTGATAAGTGTGTGCTACATCCGATAGGAGGCATTGGTTGAGGTGGTTGGTACTGGTCCGCTAAGTCAGTTAAGATAAGTGTGTGTGTCTTGTTGGCGTTATCCCCATAGTGTGTGTGTTATTGTCGTCTCCATAGTGTGTGTTTTGTTGGTGTTGTTCCCATAGTGTGTGTGTCTTGTTGGCGTCGTCCCCATAGTTTGTGTGTTGTTGGCGTCGTCCCCATAGTGTGTGTGTTGTTGGCGTCGTCCCCATAGTGTGTGTGTGTGTATTGATGGCGTCGTCCTCATAGTGTGTGTGTGTTGTTGGCGTTGTCGCTATACTATGTGTGTTGTTGGCGTCGTCCCCATACTGTGTGTGTTGTTGGCGTCGTCCCCATAGTGTGTGTGTTGTTGGCGTCGTCCCCATACTGTGTGTGTTGTTGGCGTCGTCCCCATAGTGTGTGTGTTGTTGGCATCGTCCCCATAGTGTGTGTGTTGATGGCGTCGTCCTCATAGTGTGTGTGTTGTTGGCATCGTCCTCATAGTGTGTGTATTAGTGGCGTCGTCCCCATAGTATGTATGTTGTTGGCGTCGTCCCCATAGTGTGTGTGTTGTTGGCGTCGTCCCCATAGTGTGTGTGTTGTTGGCGTCGTCCCCATAGTGTGTGTGTTGTTGGCGTCGTCCCCATACTGTGTGTGTTGTTGGCGTCGTCCACATACTGTGTGTGTTGTTGGCGTCGTCCCCATACTGTGTGTGTTGTTGGCGTCGTCCCCATAGTGTGTGTGTTGTTGGCGTCGTCCCCATAGTGTGTGTGTGTGTATTGATGGCGTCGTCCTCATAGTGTGTGTGTGTTGTTGGCGTTGTCGCTATACTATTTGTGTTGTTTACATCGTCCCCATAGTGTGTGTATTGTTGTTGGCGTCGTCCTCATAGTGTGTGTGTTGTTGGCATCGTCCCCATAGTGTGTGTGTTGATGGCGTCGTCCTCATAGTGTGTGTGTTGTTGGCATCGTCCTCATAGTGTGTGTATTATTGGCGTCGTCCCCATAGTATGTATGTTGTTGGCGTCGTCCCCATAGTGTGTCTGTTATTTGCGTCGTCCCTATAGTGTGTGTGTGTTGTTGGCGTCGTCCTCATAGTGTGTTTTGTTGTTGGCGTCGTCCCCATAGTGTGTGTGTTGTTGGCGTCGTCCCCATAGTGTGTGTGTTGTTGGCGTCGTCCCCATACTGTGTGTGTTGTTGGCGTCGTCCCCATACTGTGTGTGTTGTTGGCGTCGTCCCCATACTGTGTGTGTTGTTGGCGTCGTCCACATAATGTATTTTTGGCTTCGTTCGTCCTCGTGTGCTTAGTTTACTAATGTTAAACAGGTGAGTCCTTACGGCAGTTCGTGGTAATGGTTCTGAATTATCGAGGCTGAGAGTTTACGAGACAACGAGATAACGAAACTACTAGACAACGAGACCACGAGACTACAAGATTACGAGACCACGAGATTGCGAGATTATCAGACTATAGAACCACGAGATTACTAGACAACGAGACCACGAGACTACTAGACAATGAGACCACGAAACTACTAGACAACGAGACCACGAGGGTAAGATTCTACGAGATCGTGAGACTACTAGACAACGAGATCGCAAGACTACTAGACATCGAGACCGCGAGACTAATAGACAACGAGACCACGAGACTACTAGACATCGAGACCCCGAGACTACTAGACATCGAGACCATGAGACTACTAAACAACGAGACCACGAGGCTACGAGACTATGAGACCGCGAGACTACGAGACGTGTATTAAGATATATATTTTTGAGCTGTGTAACATCATCATTCCACGAACTTCATTTCTTGACTTAAAGTTTATCAGAAGTGATCCTCGGCCATCCACCACCATCTTAAGTGATCCTCGACCATCCACCACTATCTTAAGTGTTCCTCGACCATCCACCACCATCCTTAGTGATCCTCGACCATCCACCACCATCTTTAGTGATCCTCGACCATCCACCACCATCCTTAGTGATCCTCGACCATCCACCACCATCTTTAGTGATCCTCGACCATCCACCACCATCTTTAGTGATCCTCGACCATCCACCACCATCTTTAGTGATCCTCGACCATCCACCACCATCTTTAGTGATCATCGACCATCCACCACTATCTTAAGTGTTCCTCGACCATCCACCACCATCTTTAGTGATCCTCGACCATCCACCACTATCTTAAGTGTTCCTCGACCATCCACCACCATCTTAAGTGATCCTCGACCATCCACCACCATCTTTAGTCATCCTCGACCATCCACCACTATCTTAAGTGTTCCTCGACCATCCACCACCATCTTTAGTGATCCTCGACCATCCACCACCTTCTTAAGTGATCCTCGACCATCCACCACCATCTTAAGTGTTCCTCGACCATCCACCACCATCTTTAGTGATCCTCGACCATCCACCACCTTCTTAAGTGTTCCTCGACCATCCACCACCATCTTAAGTGTTCCTCGACCATCCACCACCATCTTTAGTGTTCCTCGGCCATCCACCAACCATCTTAGTGTTCCTTGGCCATCCACTACCATCTTAGTGTTCCTTGGCCATCCACCACCATTTTAAGTGTTCCTCGACCATCCACCACCATCTTAAGTGTTCCTCGACCATCCACCACCATCTTTAGTGTTCCTCGGCCATCCACCACCATCCTTAGTGATCCTCGACCATCCACCACCATCTTTAGTGTTCCTCGGCCATTCACCATCTTTACTACATCGCTGTTGTCACATTGTCTTCAGAAACCAGATTCTTTTTAACTGTTGTTGTCATGCCTTGTGCGAAGACACTTATCCACCCTTCCTCAGGTAGGCTAGCTCAGCCAGGTGGGCAAAAAGGTAAACACAGTAGACGGGAAGGAGCCGTGCATGTTAAGCTTAAGTCCGCCAACTTAGCGCGAGTTGCATGAATGGGGGTTATCGCGTGTTAATTTACATGTAAAATCTTTTATTTCAGCCGTTTGAATATACGAGCGTGGTGGTACAGTGGTCATAAGTTTTAAACTTATGTTGCGCATCTGCGCAAGTTGCGTGATGTACTGCACGATTACACTGCTAACAATTTAAATGAGTCCGTAAAAAAGGCGAGGAGAGCGTGTGTGAGAGCGAGACTCTACAAAACTTAGCCATGGATATTGCCGCCTCCAGGGCGAGGCGACGCTACACTGGATCAATGGCCTCCACCTCCCCCAGTCACACATTTAATTTGATCTTCCTGACATACAATTAATCATCCTCCACGTTCATAAAGCCTTCTAAAAATAAACATTGATTATGTTTACAGCTTTGTTATTTAGCTGTCTGCCAGGGAACATCACGATAGTAGCTCATGTATGATAGTCAAAAATATTGTTGCCCTAAAACACACATCCCACTGACGTAAATGTACATGACAATACAATCCACAAATGGAAAATATTCGCTGATATTTCATGAGGAAAAACATACCTTTGTTTTGTTTATGATAGTTAAGTCTTGTTTATGGCGCGCCGGACAATGTCATGATCACATCCTGACACGTTATGCCTTTTACCACGAACTTCATTTTGTGTTGGTGGAATACTGCACCGTAGAGTTGGTTTGTGCAGCAGCGGGGAGTGTTGCCTGTCACCACACCGCCACATGCTCCACCGCCTCCACACACTACCTCCCCACACCAGTCTTCTAGGTATAAGATAATGTAGTGTTGCTAATTGTATACAAAGATTTATGAACTGATCAATAAGAAAGGCCCAATCTTCCGTAATGTCATTGCTATTGATGTTATCAGCTGATCCACTACTGACACAGCAGGCAGCCAGTGGTGACCTTAACCTAACATTAACGTCATCCCGACACAAAGACAGCCATATATTAATACCATCAGTTTCCTTTACGAGTTAATTCATTCTGTAATGACTGAATTTAACATCTAGGGTTCATTCTTGGAAAACTCGAGCTAGTCAGAAGGGGGATGGGGGAGGGTAGGCGCAGCACGCATCCTCATTAGTGGAACAAAACCTTGGCGGACGGGCGTCATCTTTCTAAGACTTAATGAACAAATACATAATCCTCACCTAACAATTTCATGATAATAAATTCTAGTGAAATATAAATCTGGACATAATGTTCTTGCCCACCATACCATCTTATACATCGTAGACATACACAAGTATTGATTCCTCGACATATTCTACCGATGTGTAATTTTCGTGCTATAATCTATTCTAGATAAACTACACAATACAGTAGACATGAGGTATGCCGCACAGCCGTAATCTCGGTCGTGGGAGACAATATTAACACAGGTAGGTGGAGACTCATCACTGACGATGATTACAGCTGACAAACCTTAACTTATGACTTAATTATTATCATGACAAACATGGTGATATATATTTCCCTCATCAAATAAACACGTAGGAATTGCATCTTCTTCCTGTCGCTATTATCGTATTGCAGTAATATATCAGATCCCAGTTTAATACATTAGTCCCCTGTTTAGTATATCAGTCCCCTATATCGTAAATCAGTCCCTTGTTTAGTATATGAGTCCCCTCTTTAATATATCAGTCCCCAATTTAGTATATCAGTCCTCAGTTTAGTATATCAGTCCTCAGTTTAGTATATTAGTCCCCAATATAGTATATCAGTCTTCTGTTTAGTATATCAGTCCCCTGTTTAGTATATGAGTCCCCAATTTAGTATATCAGTCTCCAATCTCGCACATCAGTCCTCAGTTTAGTATATCAGTCCCCTGTATCGAAAATCAGTCCTCTGTTTAGTATATGAGTCCCTTGTTTAGTATATGAGTCCCCTCTTTAATATATCAGTCCCCAATTTAGTATATCAGTCCTCAGTTTAGTATATCAGTCCTCAGTTTAGTATATCAGTCCCCAATATAGTATATCAGTCTTCTGTTTAGTATATCAGTCCACTCTTTAATATATCAGTCCCCAATTTAGTATATCAGTCCTCAGTTTAATATATCAGTCCCCAGTTTAGTATATCAATCCCCTGTTTATTATACCAGTCTCTTCTTTAGTTTATCAGTCCCCAGTTAGTTTATCAGCCCCTAGTTTAGTATATTAGTCCCCTGTTTAGCATATTAGTTCCCACATTAGTATATCAGTCCCCCGTTTAGTGTATCAGTCCCCTATTTGGTATATCAGTCCCCTATTTGGTATATCAGTCCCCAGGTTAGTATATCAGTCCAAAGTTTAGTATATCAGTCCCCAGGTTAGTATATCAGTCCCCAGTTTAGTATATCAGACCCCAGTCTAGTATATCAGTCCACAGGTTAGTATATCAGTCCCCAGGTTAGTATATCAGTCCCCAGGTTAGTATATCAGTCCCCAGGTTAGTATATCAGTCCCCAGGTTAGTATATCAGTCCCCAGGTTAGTATATCAGTCCCCAGTTTAGTATATCAGACCCCAGGTTAGTATATCAGTCCCCAGGTCAGTATATCAGTCCCCAGTTTAGTATATCAGTCCACAGGTTAGTATATCAGTCCCCCGGTTAGTATATCAGTCCACAGGTTAGTATATCAGTCCCCAGGTTAGTATATCAGTCCCCAGTTTAGTATATCAGTCCCCAGTTTAGTATATCAGTCCATAGGTTAGTATATCAGTCCCCCGGTTAGTAAATCAGTCCCCAGGTTAGTATATCAGTCCCCAGGTTAGTATATCAGTCCCCAGTTTAGTATATCAGTCCCCAGTTTAGTATATCAGTCCCCAGTTTAGTATATCAGTCCACAGGTTAGTATATCAGTCCCCCGGTTAGTATATCAGTCCCCAGGTTAGTATATCAGTCCACAGGTTAGTATATCAGTCCCCAGGTTAGTATATTAGTCCCCTGCTTAGTATATCAGTCCCCAGGTTAGTATATCAGTCCCCCGGTTAGTATATCAGTCCCCAGGTTAGCATATCAGTCCCCAGATTGGTATATCAGTCTACTTTTGTTACATCAGTGGTGGTTTTTGCAGGTAAGTTTTGTCTTTTGTCAGGTTTATAAACCCTCCGTGGGTCACGATGACTGTACAACACGACAGGTGAGCGTCACGTGTGTTGTACTGCTTTGATTATATCTTCCATACTGTATACACAGGGTATCAGTAAAGTCCCTGTTCACCTGCAATAATTGAAAATATAATTGTTCCTGGTTATGCCTACATTGTTATATACCGTGTTCTACGTACAGTAAATATTGGGAATAGTATCGACTACCTGCACTTAGTGCAACCATTTCCAATATTTACAGCAAGTAGAAAAAGGTAAATGAATATAATTTTAATTACAACAGGTGCACAGGGTCTTTACGAACATGCTATACTGTGTGTGTATATATATATATATATATATATATATATATATATATATATATATATATATATATATATATATATATATATATATATATATATATATCCTAATTTACAGATTGTAGTCAAAAGTTCTTTTGTATATACAGTATATAATTATTTAATTCATCCGGGAAATCTTTGCTGTACTTAACTTTCAGTTCCCGCCAAGTGTGTAGCTTGGCGGGGGCTACGGTCAGGGGAAATGTACATACATACATACATACATACATACATACATACATACATACATACATACATACAAGTACAAATATAAGATGTAATAACTCAGAGGAGAAGTAGCCCATGAATTCATTAACAAAATAGCAAAAATATATAAATAAGAATGACTGGTTAATGACAGCCTTGGCACAGCCCCACAATTCATTATAAAAAACATGTCTCACCTGGTTCATCCAAAGACACGGCACAGTTGACAAGAGCTGCCGTAACGAGGAGGGTGGCCACTGCGCTCCCCACAACCATGTCTTCTTCACTCTGTCTCGTTCCTCATCTACTTCCTCATTCCTCTAGCGGATCGCATGACATGCCAGAATCCATAATTTTACTTCCTTGACTTCAGCTTCTTGTAATTACTGCTCCTCCATGCACAAGATGCAGGAGAATTTAATTTGTTCCTCGAGAACAATGTCAAATCTTTTCACTGCATCAGTATTTACCGCAGAATAGTAATATGGTCTCACATTTATAATAGCACCACTAATCATAATAGTACACTAATATACAGAAACAATAAGGACGGTAGGTGGTGACAGAGGTTAACTGGTGCCTCTGCTTTTGACAAACACACACGAGGTAGTGAGGTGTCAGGAGAGGATGGTGGGAGGCGGTTCAGCTGGGTCCTGGGAGCACAAAGAGACACTGCCAGTGGTGATGGTGATACTGATTCTCCTGTAGTTTTCATGACAGCTGCAGCACCGTGCGTGCCGCCCCGTCCCGGCCACCTCCGCCACGCATACTGGGGGCCTACTACCACCTCCTCCTGCTGCCTTTCACTACCCCAGACCCAACTGCTGCTGCTGCTGCTGTAAGTTTAAACAACCATTGCTCTTCCTTCTGCGAGTCATTCCTCTTACCAGTAAGATCAGCCTTCTCCAAAGTCACAAGTGTTGAACCAGCTACCTCTGTTAGTGTGTATCTTACTGTCACCTTCCCCTACTGCTACTGTCACCTTCCCTTACTGCTATTGTCGCCTTCCCTTGCTGCTACTGTCACCTTCCCGTAAAGCTACTGTCGCCTTCCCTTACTGCAACTGTCACCTTCCCGTACTGCTACTGTCACCTTCCCCTACTGCTACTGTCACCTTCCCTTACTGCTACTGTCGCCTTCCCGTACTGCTACTGTCACCTTCCCCTACTGCTACTGCCACCTTCCCTTACTGCTGCTGTCACCTTCCCTCACTGCTACTGTCACCTTCCCTTACTGCTACTGTCGCCTTCCCCTAATGCTACTGTCACCTTCCCTTACTGCTACTGTCGCCATCCCCTACTGTTACTGTCACCGTCCCTACTGCTACTGTCACCTTCCCTAATGCTACTGTCGCCTTCCCTACTCCTACTGTCACCTTCCCTACTGCTACAATCTCCTTTCCTTACTGCTACTGTCACCTTCCCTTACTGCTACTGTCACCTTCCCTTACTGCTACTGTCACCTTCCCTAATGCTACTGTCGCCTTCCCTACTCCTACTGTCACCTTCCCCTACTGCTACTATCTCCTTTCCTTACTGCTACTGTCACCTTCCCTTACTGCTACTGTCACCTTCCCTTACTGCTACTGTCACCTTCCCCTACTGCTACTGTTGCATTTCCAAACTGCTACTGTCGCCTTCCCTTACAGCTACTGCCGCATTCCCTTACTGCTACTGCCACCCTCCACCTAATGCTACTGTCACCTTCCCTAATGTTACTGCCGCCTTCCCCACTGCTACTGTCACCTTCCCCTACTGCTACTGTCACCTTCCCTTACTGTTACTGTCGCCTTCCCCTACTGTTACTGTCACCTTCCCTACTGCTACTGTCACCTTCCCTAATGCTACTGTCGCCTTCCCTACTCCCACTGTCACCTTCCCTACTGCTACTATCTCCTTCCCTTACTGCTACTGTCACCTTCCCCTACTGCTACTGTCACCTTCCCTTACTGCTACTGTCACCTTCCCTTACTGCTACTGTCACCTTCCCCTACTGCTACTGTTGCATTTCCAAACTGCTACTGTCGCCTTCCCTTACTGCTACTGCCGCATTCCCTTACTGCTACTGCCACCCTCCCCTAATGCTACTGTCACCTTCCCTAATGTTACTGCCGCCTTCCCCACTGCTACTGTCACCTTCCCTTACTGCTAATGTCACCTTCCCCTACTGCTACTGTCACCTTCTCCTACTGCTACTGTCGCCATCCCTACTGCTACTGTCACCTTCCCTAATGCTACTGTCGCCTTCTCTACTCCGACTGTCACCTTCCCTTACTGCTACTGTCACCTTCCCCTACTGCTACTGTCACCTTCTCCTACTGCTACTGTCGCCATCCCTACTGCTACTGTCACCTTCCCTAATGCTACTGTCGCCTTCCCTACTCCGACTGTCACCTTCCCCTACTGCTACTGTCACTTTCCCCTACTGCTACTGACGCCTTCCCCTACTGCTACTGTCGCCTTCCCTTACTGCTACTCTCGCCTTCAATTACTGCTACTGTCCCCTTTCCCATACTGCTACTGTCGACTTTCCATACTGCTACTGTCGCCTTCCCTTACTGCTACTGTCACCTTCCCTTACTGCTACTGTCACCTTCCCTTACTGCTACTGTCACCTTCCCCTACTGCTACTGTTGCATTTCCAAACTGCTACTGCCGCATTCCCTTACTGCTACTGCCACCCTCCCCTAATGCTACTGTCACCTTCCCTAATGTTACTGCCGCCTTCCCCACTGCTACTGTCACCTTCCCTTACTGCTACTGTCACCTTCCCCTACTGCTACTGTCACCTTCTCCTACTGCTACTGTCGCCATCCCTACTGTTACTGTCACCTTCCCTAATGCTACTGTCTCCTTTCCTTACTGCTACTGTCACCTTCCCTTACTGCTACTGTCACCTTCCCTTACTGCTACTGCCACCTTCCCCTACTGCTACTGTTGCATTTCCAAACTGCTACTGTCGCCTTCCCTTACAGCTACTGCTGCATTCCCTTACCGCTACTGCCACCCTCCACCTAATGCTACTGTCACCTTCCCTAATGTTACTGCCGCCTTCCCCACTGCTACTGTCACCTTCCCCTACTGGTACTGTCACCTTCCCTTACTGTTACTGTCGCCTTCCCCTACTGTTACTGTCACCTTCCCTACTGCTACTGTCACCTTCCCTAATGCTACTGTCGCCTTCCCTACTCCCACTGTCACCTTCCCCTACTGCTACTGTCACCTTCCCTTACTGCTACTGTCACCTTCCCTTACTGCTACTGTCACCTTCCCCTACTGCTACTGTTGCATTTCCTAACTGCTACTGTCGCCTTCCCTTACTGCTACTGCCGCATTCCCTTACTGCTACTGCCACCCTCCCCTAATGCTACTGTCACCTTCCCTAATGTTACTGCCGCCTTCCCCACTGCTACTGTCACCTTCCCTTACTGCTACTGTCACCTTCCCCTACTGCTACTGTCACCTTCTCCTACTGCTACTGTCGCCATCCCTACTGTTACTGTCACCTTCCCTACTGCTACTGTCGCCTTCCCTACTCCGACTGTCACCTTCCACTACTGCTACTGTCACTTTCCCCTACTGCTACTGACGCCTTCCCCTACTGCTACTGTCACCTTCCCTAATGCTAATGTCGCCTTCCCTACTCATACTGTCACCTTCCCTACAGCTACTATCTCCTTTCCTTACTGCTACTGTCACGTTCCCTTACTGCTACTGTCACCTTCCCTTACTGCTACTGTCACCTTCCCCTACTGCTACTGTCACCTTCCCTTACTGCTACTGTCACCTTCCCCTACTGCTACTGTCACCTTCTCCTACTGCTACTGTCGCCATCCCTACTGCTACTGTCACCTTCCCTAATGCTACTGTCGCCTTCCCTACTCCGACTGTCACCTTCCCTTATTGCTACTGTCACCTTCCCCTACTGCTACTGTCACCTTCTCCTACTGCTACTGTCGCCATCCCTACTGCTACTGTCACCTTCCCTAATGCTACTGTCGCCTTCCCTACTCCGACTGTCACCTTCCCCTACTGCTACTGTCACTTTCCCCTACTGCTACTGACGCCTTCCCCTACTGCTACTCTCGCCTTCCCTTACTGCTACTGTCCCCTTTCCCATACTGCTACTGTCGCCTTTCCATACTGCTACTGTCGCCTTCCCTTACTGCTACTGTCACCTTCCCTTACTGCTACTGTCACCTACCCTTACTGCTACTGTCACCTTCCCCTACTGCTACTGTTGCATTTCCAAACTGCTACTGTCGCCTTCCCTTACTGCTACTGCCGCATTCCCTTACTGCTACTGCCACCCTCCCCTAATGCTACTGTCACCTTCCCTAATGTTACTGCCGCCTTCCCCACTGCTACTGTCACCTTCCCTTACTGCTACTGTCACCTTCCCCTACTGCTACTGTCACCTTCTCCTACTGCTACTGTCGCCATCCCTACTGTTACTGTCACCTTCCCTAATGCTACTGTCGCCTTCCCTACTCCGACTGTCACCTTCCACTACTGCTACTGTCACTTTCCCCTACTGCTACTGACGCCTTCCCCTACTGCTACTGTCACCTTCTCTAATGCTACTGTCGCCTTCCCTACTCCTACTGTCACCTTCCCCTACTGCTACTGTCACCTTCCCCTACTGCTACTATCTCCTTTCCTTACTGCTACTGTCACCTTCCCTTACTGCTACTGTCACCTTCCCTTACTGCTACTGTCACCTTCCCCTACTGCTACTGTTGCATTTCCAAACTGCTACTGTCGCCTTCCCTTACAGCTACTGCCGCATTCCCTTACTGCTACTGCCACCCTCCACCTAATGCTACTGTCACCTTCCCTAATGTTACTGCCGCCTTCCCCACTGCTACTGTCACCTTCCCCTACTGCTACTGTCACCTTCCCTTACTGTTACTGTCGCCTTCCCCTACTGTTACTGTCACCTTCCCTACTGCTACTGTCACCTTCCCTAATGCTACTGTCGCCTTCCCTACTCCCACTGTCACCTTCCCTACTGCTACTATCTCCTTCCCTTACTGCTACTGTCACCTTCCCCTACTGCTACTGTCACCTTCCCTTACTGCTACTGTCACCTTCCCTTACTGCTACTGTCACCTTCCCCTACTGCTACTGTTGCATTTCCAAACTGCTACTGTCGCCTTCCCTTACTGCTACTGCCGCATTCCCTTACTGCTACTGCCACCCTCCCCTAATGCTACTGTCACCTTCCCTAATGTTACTGCCGCCTTCCCCACTGCTACTGTCACCTTCCCTTACTGCTAATGTCACCTTCCCCTACTGCTACTGTCACCTTCTCCTACTGCTACTGTCGCCATCCCTACTGCTACTGTCACCTTCCCTAATGCTACTGTCGCCTTCTCTACTCCGACTGTCACCTTCCCTTACTGCTACTGTCACCTTCCCCTACTGCTACTGTCACCTTCTCCTACTGCTACTGTCGCCATCCCTACTGCTACTGTCACCTTCCCTAATGCTACTGTCGCCTTCCCTACTCCGACTGTCACCTTCCCCTACTGCTACTGTCACTTTCCCCTACTGCTACTGACGCCTTCCCCTACTGCTACTGTCGCCTTCCCTTACTGCTACTCTCGCCTTCAATTACTGCTACTGTCCCCTTTCCCATACTGCTACTGTCGACTTTCCATACTGCTACTGTCGCCTTCCCTTACTGCTACTGTCACCTTCCCTTACTGCTACTGTCACCTTCCCCTACTGCTACTGTTGCATTTCCAAACTGCTACTGCCGCATTCCCTTACTGCTACTGCCACCCTCCCCTAATGCTACTGTCACCTTCCCTAATGTTACTGCCGCCTTCCCCACTGCTACTGTCACCTTCCCTTACTGCTACTGTCACCTTCCCCTACTGCTACTGTCACCTTCTCCTACTGCTACTGTCGCCATCCCTACTGTTACTGTCACCTTCCCTAATGCTACTGTCTCCTTTCCTTACTGCTACTGTCACCTTCCCTTACTGCTACTGTCACCTTCCCTTACTGCTACTGCCACCTTCCCCTACTGCTACTGTTGCATTTCCAAACTGCTACTGTCGCCTTCCCTTACAGCTACTGCTGCATTCCCTTACCGCTACTGCCACCCTCCACCTAATGCTACTGTCACCTTCCCTAATGTTACTGCCGCCTTCCCCACTGCTACTGTCACCTTCCCCTACTGGTACTGTCACCTTCCCTTACTGTTACTGTCGCCTTCCCCTACTGTTACTGTCACCTTCCCTACTGCTACTGTCACCTTCCCTAATGCTACTGTCGCCTTCCCTACTCCCACTGTCACCTTCCCCTACTGCTACTGTCACCTTCCCTTACTGCTACTGTCACCTTCCCTTACTGCTACTGTCACCTTCCCCTACTGCTACTGTTGCATTTCCTAACTGCTACTGTCGCCTTCCCTTACTGCTACTGCCGCATTCCCTTACTGCTACTGCCACCCTCCCCTAATGCTACTGTCACCTTCCCTAATGTTACTGCCGCCTTCCCCACTGCTACTGTCACCTTCCCTTACTGCTACTGTCACCTTCCCCTACTGCTACTGTCACCTTCTCCTACTGCTACTGTCGCCATCCCTACTGTTACTGTCACCTTCCCTACTGCTACTGTCGCCTTCCCTACTCCGACTGTCACCTTCCACTACTGCTACTGTCACTTTCCCCTACTGCTACTGACGCCTTCCCCTACTGCTACTGTCACCTTCCCTAATGCTACTGTCGCCTTCCCTACTCATACTGTCACCTTCCCTACAGCTACTATCTCCTTTCCTTACTGCTACTGTCACCTTCCCTTACTGCTACTGTCACCTTCCCCTACTGCTACTGTCACCTTCCCTTACTGCTACTGTCACCTTCCCCTACTGCTACTGTCACCTTCTCCTACTGCTACTGTCGCCATCCCTACTGCTACTGTCACCTTCCCTAATGCTACTGTCGCCTTCCCTACTCCGACTGTCACCTTCCCTTATTGCTACTGTCACCTTCCCCTACTGCTACTGTCACCTTCTCCTACTGCTACTGTCGCCATCCCTACTGCTACTGTCACCTTCCCTAATGCTACTGTCGCCTTCCCTACTCCGACTGTCACCTTCCCCTACTGCTACTGTCACTTTCCCCTACTGCTACTGACGCCTTCCCCTACTGCTACTCTCGCCTTCCCTTACTGCTACTGTCCCCTTTCCATACTGCTACTGTCGCCTTCCCTTACTGCTACTGTCACCTTCCCTTACTGCTACTGTCACCTACCCTTACTGCTACTGTCACCTTCCCCTACTGCTACTGTTGCATTTCCAAACTGCTACTGTCGCCTTCCCTTACTGCTACTGCCGCATTCCCTTACTGCTACTGCCACCCTCCCCTAATGCTACTGTCACCTTCCCTAATGTTACTGCCGCCTTCCCCACTGCTACTGTCACCTTCCCTTACTGCTACTGTCACCTTCCCCTACTGCTACTGTCACCTTCTCCTACTGCTACTGTCGCCATCCCTACTGTTACTGTCACCTTCCCTAATGCTACTGTCGCCTTCCCTACTCCGACTGTCACCTTCCCTAGTGCTACTGTCACCTTCCACTACTGCTACTGTCACTTTCCCCTACTGCTACTGACACCTTCCCCTACTGCTACTGTCGCTTTCCCTTACTGCTACTCTCGCCTTCCCTTACTGCTGCTGTCCCCTTTCCCATACTGCTACTGTCGCCTTTCCATACTGCTACTGTCGCCTTCCCTTGCTGCTACTGCCACCCTCCCCTAATGCTACTGTCACCTTCCCTAATGTTACTGCCGCCTTCCCCACTGCTACTGTCACCTTCCCTTACTGCTACTGTCACCTTCCCCTACTGCTACTCTCACCTTCTCCTACTGCTACTGTCGCCATCCCTACTGCTACTGTCACCTTCCCTAATGCTACTGTCGCCTTCCCTACTCCGACTGTCACCTTCCCTTACTGCTACTGTCACCTTCCCCTACTGCTACTGTCACCTTCTCCTACTGCTACTGTCGCCATCCCTACTGCTACTGTCACCTTCCCTAATGCTACTGTCGCCTTCCCTACTCCGAATGTCACCTTCCCCTACTGCTACTGTCACTTTCCCCTACTGCTACTGACGCCTTCCCCTACTGCTACTGTCGCCTTCCCTTACTGCTACTCTCGCCTTCCCTTACTGCTACTGTCCCCTTTCCCATACTGCTACTGTCACCTTTCCATACTGCTACTGTCGCCTTCCCTTACTGCTACTGTCACCTTCCCTTACTGCTACTGTCACCTTCCCTTACTGCTACTGTCACCTTCCCCTACTGCTACTGTTGCATTTCCAAACTGCTACTGTCGCCTTCCCTTACTGCTACTGCCGCATTCCCTTACTGCTACTGCCACCCTCCCCTAATGCTACTGTCACCTTCCCTAATGTTACTGCCGCCTTCCCCACTGCTACTGTCACCTTCCCTTACTGCTACTGTCACCTTCCCCTACTGCTACTGTCACCTTCTCCTACTGCTACTGTCGCCATCCCTACTGTTACTGTCACCTTCCCTAATGCTACTGTCGCCTTCCCTACTCCGACTGTCACCTTCCCTACTGCTACTGTCACTTTCCCCTACTGCTTCTGACACCTTCCCCTACTGCTACTGTCGCTTTCCCTTACTGCTACTCTCGCCTTCCCTTACTGCTGCTGTCCCCTTTCCCATACTGCTACTGTCGCCTTTCCATACTGCTACTGTCGCCTTCCCTTGCTGCTACTGCCACCCTCCCCTAATGCTACTGTCACCTTCCCTAATGTTACTGCCGCCTTCCCCACTGCTACTGTCACCTTCCCTTACTGCTACTGTCACCTTCCCCTACTGCTACTGTCACCTTCTCCTACTGCTACTGTCGCCATCCCTACTGCTACTGTCACCTTCCCTAATGCTACTGTCGCCTTCCCTACTCCGACTGTCACCTTCCCTTACTGCTACTGTCACCTTCCCCTACTGCTACTGTCACCTTCTCCTACTGCTACTGTCGCCATCCCTACTGCTACTGTCACCTTCCCTAATGCTACTGTCGCCTTCCCTACTCCGACTGTCACCTTCCCCTACTGCTACTGTCACTTTCCCCTACTGCTACTGACGCCTTCCCCTACTGCTACTGTCGCCTTCCCTTACTGCTACTCTCGCCTTCAATTACTGCTACTGTCCCCTTTCCCATACTGCTACTGTCGACTTTCCATACTGCTACTGTCGCCTTCCCTTACTGCTACTGTCACCTTCCCTTACTGCTACTGTCACCTTCCCTTACTGCTACTGTCACCTTCCCCTACTGCTACTGTTGCATTTCCAAACTGCTACTGCCGCATTCCCTTACTGCTACTGCCACCCTCCCCTAATGCTACTGTCACCTTCCCTAATGTTACTGCCGCCTTCCCCACTGCTACTGTCACCTTCCCTTACTGCTACTGTCACCTTCCCCTACTGCTACTGTCACCTTCTCCTACTGCTACTGTCGCCATCCCTACTGTTACTGTCACCTTCCCTAATGCTACTGTCTCCTTTCCTTACTGCTACTGTCACCTTCCCTTACTGCTACTGTCACCTTCCCTTACTGCTACTGCCACCTTCCCCTACTGCTACTGTTGCATTTCCAAACTGCTACTGTCGCCTTCCCTTACAGCTACTGCTGCATTCCCTTACCGCTACTGCCACCCTCCACCTAATGCTACTGTCACCTTCCCTAATGTTACTGCCGCCTTCCCCACTGCTACTGTCACCTTCCCCTACTGGTACTGTCACCTTCCCTTACTGTTACTGTCGCCTTCCCCTACTGTTACTGTCACCTTCCCTACTGCTACTGTCACCTTCCCTAATGCTACTGTCGCCTTCCCTACTCCCACTGTCACCTTCCCCTACTGCTACTGTCACCTTCCCTTACTGCTACTGTCACCTTCCCTTACTGCTACTGTCACCTTCCCCTACTGCTACTGTTGCATTTCCTAACTGCTACTGTCGCCTTCCCTTACTGCTACTGCCGCATTCCCTTACTGCTACTGCCACCCTCCCCTAATGCTACTGTCACCTTCCCTAATGTTACTGCCGCCTTCCCCACTGCTACTGTCACCTTCCCTTACTGCTACTGTCACCTTCCCCTACTGCTACTGTCACCTTCTCCTACTGCTACTGTCGCCATCCCTACTGTTACTGTCACCTTCCCTACTGCTACTGTCGCCTTCCCTACTCCGACTGTCACCTTCCACTACTGCTACTGTCACTTTCCCCTACTGCTACTGACGCCTTCCCCTACTGCTACTGTCACCTTCCCTAATGCTAATGTCGCCTTCCCTACTCATACTGTCACCTTCCCTACAGCTACTATCTCCTTTCCTTACTGCTACTGTCACGTTCCCTTACTGCTACTGTCACCTTCCCTTACTGCTACTGTCACCTTCCCCTACTGCTACTGTCACCTTCCCTTACTGCTACTGTCACCTTCCCCTACTGCTACTGTCACCTTCTCCTACTGCTACTGTCGCCATCCCTACTGCTACTGTCACCTTCCCTAATGCTACTGTCGCCTTCCCTACTCCGACTGTCACCTTCCCTTATTGCTACTGTCACCTTCCCCTACTGCTACTGTCACCTTCTCCTACTGCTACTGTCGCCATCCCTACTGCTACTGTCACCTTCCCTAATGCTACTGTCGCCTTCCCTACTCCGACTGTCACCTTCCCCTACTGCTACTGTCACTTTCCCCTACTGCTACTGACGCCTTCCCCTACTGCTACTCTCGCCTTCCCTTACTGCTACTGTCCCCTTTCCCATACTGCTACTGTCGCCTTTCCATACTGCTACTGTCGCCTTCCCTTACTGCTACTGTCACCTTCCCTTACTGCTACTGTCACCTACCCTTACTGCTACTGTCACCTTCCCCTACTGCTACTGTTGCATTTCCAAACTGCTACTGTCGCCTTCCCTTACTGCTACTGCCGCATTCCCTTACTGCTACTGCCACCCTCCCCTAATGCTACTGTCACCTTCCCTAATGTTACTGCCGCCTTCCCCACTGCTACTGTCACCTTCCCTTACTGCTACTGTCACCTTCCCCTACTGCTACTGTCACCTTCTCCTACTGCTACTGTCGCCATCCCTACTGTTACTGTCACCTTCCCTAATGCTACTGTCGCCTTCCCTACTCCGACTGTCACCTTCCACTACTGCTACTGTCACTTTCCCCTACTGCTACTGACGCCTTCCCCTACTGCTACTGTCACCTTCTCTAATGCTACTGTCGCCTTCCCTACTCCTACTGTCACCTTCCCCTACTGCTACTGTCACCTTCCCCTACTGCTACTATCTCCTTTCCTTACTGCTACTGTCACCTTCCCTTACTGCTACTGTCACCTTCCCTTACTGCTACTGTCACCTTCCCCTACTGCTACTGTTGCATTTCCAAACTGCTACTGTCGCCTTCCCTTACAGCTACTGCCGCATTCCCTTACTGCTACTGCCACCCTCCACCTAATGCTACTGTCACCTTCCCTAATGTTACTGCCGCCTTCCCCACTGCTACTGTCACCTTCCCCTACTGCTACTGTCACCTTCCCTTACTGTTACTGTCGCCTTCCCCTACTGTTACTGTCACCTTCCCTACTGCTACTGTCACCTTCCCTAATGCTACTGTCGCCTTCCCTACTCCCACTGTCACCTTCCCTACTGCTACTATCTCCTTCCCTCACTGCTACTGTCACCTTCCCTACTGCTACTGTCACCTTCCCTTACTGCTACTGTCACCTTCCCTTACTGCTACTGTCACCTTCCCCTACTGCTACTGTTGCATTTCCTAACTGCTACTGTCGCCTTCCCTTACTGCTACTGCCGCATTCCCTTACTGCTACTGCCACCCTCCCCTAATGCTACTGTCACCTTCCCTAATGTTACTGCCGCCTTCCCCACTGCTACTGTCACCTTCCCTTACTGCTACTGTCACCTTCCCCTACTGCTACTGTCACCTTCTCCTACTGCTACTGTCGCCATCCCTACTGTTACTGTCACCTTCCCTACTGCTACTGTCGCCTTCCCTACTCCGACTGTCACCTTCCACTACTGCTACTGTCACTTTCCCCTACTGCTACTGACGCCTTCCCCTACTGCTACTGTCACCTTCCCTAATGCTACTGTCGCCTTCCCTACTCATACTGTCACCTTCCCTACAGCTACTATCTCCTTTCCTTACTGCTACTGTCACCTTCCCTTACTGCTACTGTCACCTTCCCCTACTGCTACTGTCACCTTCCCTTACTGCTACTGTCACCTTCCCCTACTGCTACTGTCACCTTCTCCTACTGCTACTGTCGCCATCCCTACTGCTACTGTCACCTTCCCTAATGCTACTGTCGCCTTCCCTACTCCGACTGTCACCTTCCCTTATTGCTACTGTCACCTTCCCCTACTGCTACTGTCACCTTCTCCTACTGCTACTGTCGCCATCCCTACTGCTACTGTCACCTTCCCTAATGCTACTGTCGCCTTCCCTACTCCGACTGTCACCTTCCCCTACTGCTACTGTCACTTTCCCCTACTGCTACTGACGCCTTCCCCTACTGCTACTCTCGCCTTCCCTTACTGCTACTGTCCCCTTTCCCATACTGCTACTGTCGCCTTTCCATACTGCTACTGTCGCCTTCCCTTACTGCTACTGTCACCTTCCCTTACTGCTACTGTCACCTACCCTTACTGCTACTGTCACCTTCCCCTACTGCTACTGTTGCATTTCCAAACTGCTACTGTCGCCTTCCCTTACTGCTACTGCCGCATTCCCTTACTGCTACTGCCACCCTCCCCTAATGCTACTGTCACCTTCCCTAATGTTACTGCCGCCTTCCCCACTGCTACTGTCACCTTCCCTTACTGCTACTGTCACCTTCCCCTACTGCTACTGTCACCTTCTCCTACTGCTACTGTCGCCATCCCTACTGTTACTGTCACCTTCCCTAATGCTACTGTCGCCTTCCCTACTCCGACTGTCACCTTCCCTAATGCTACTGTCACCTTCCACTACTGCTACTGTCACTTTCCCCTACTGCTACTGACACCTTCCCCTACTGCTACTGTCGCTTTCCCTTACTGCTACTCTCGCCTTCCCTTACTGCTGCTGTCCCCTTTCCCATACTGCTACTGTCGCCTTTCCATACTGCTACTGTCGCCTTCCCTTGCTGCTACTGCCACCCTCCCCTAATGCTACTGTCACCTTCCCTAATGTTACTGCCGCCTTCCCCACTGCTACTGTCACCTTCCCTTACTGCTACTGTCACCTTCCCCTACTGCTACTGTCACCTTCTCCTACTGCTACTGTCGCCATCCCTACTGCTACTGTCACCTTCCCTAATGCTACTGTCGCCTTCCCTACTCCGAATGTCACCTTCCCCTACTGCTACTGTCACTTTCCCCTACTGCTACTGACGCCTTCCCCTACTGCTACTGTCGCCTTCCCTTACTGCTACTCTCGCCTTCCCTTACTGCTACTGTCCCCTTTCCCATACTGCTACTGTCGCCTTTCCATACTGCTACTGTCGCCTTCCCTTACTGCTACTGTCACCTTCCCTTACTGCTACTGTCACCTTCCCTTACTGCTACTGTCACCTTCCCCTACTGCTACTGTTGCATTTCCAAACTGCTACTGTCGCCTTCCCTTACTGCTACTGCCGCATTCCCTTACTGCTACTGCCACCCTCCCCTAATGCTACTGTCACCTTCCCTAATGTTACTGCCGCCTTCCCCACTGCTACTGTCACCTTCCCTTACTGCTACTGTCACCTTCCCCTACTGCTACTGTCACCTTCTCCTACTGCTACTGTCGCCATCCCTACTGTTACTGTCACCTTCCCTAATGCTACTGTCGCCTTCCCTACTCCGACTGTCACCTTCCACTACTGCTACTGTCACTTTCCCCTACTGCTTCTGACACCTTCCCCTACTGCTACTGTCGCTTTCCCTTACTGCTACTCTCGCCTTCCCTTACTGCTGCTGTCCCCTTTCCCATACTGCTACTGTCGCCTTTCCATACTGCTACTGTCGCCTTCCCTTGCTGCTACTGCCACCCTCCCCTAATGCTACTGTCACCTTCCCTAATGTTACTGCCGCCTTCCCCACTGCTACTGTCACCTTCCCTTACTGCTACTGTCACCTTCCCCTACTGCTACTGTCACCTTCTCCTACTGCTACTGTCGCCATCCCTACTGCTACTGTCACCTTCCCTAATGCTACTGTCGCCTTCCCTACTCCGACTGTCACCTTCCCTTACTGCTACTGTCACCTTCCCCTACTGCTACTGTCACCTTCTCCTACTGCTACTGTCGCCATCCCTACTGCTACTGTCACCTTCCCTAATGCTACTGTCGCCTTCCCTACTCCGAATGTCACCTTCCCCTACTGCTACTGTCACTTTCCCCTACTGCTACTGACGCCTTCCCCTACTGCTACTGTCGCCTTCCCTTACTGCTACTCTCGCCTTCCCTTACTGCTACTGTCCCCTTTCCCATACTGCTACTGTCGCCTTTCCATACTGCTACTGTCGCCTTCCCTTACTGCTACTGTCACCTTCCCTTACTGCTACTGTCACCTTCCCTTACTGCTACTGTCACCTTCCCCTACTGCTACTGTTGCATTTCCAAACTGCTACTGTCGCCTTCCCTTACTGCTACTGCCGCATTCCCTTACTGCTACTGCCACCCTCCCCTAATGCTACTGTCACCTTCCCTAATGTTACTGCCGCCTTCCCCACTGCTACTGTCACCTTCCGTTACTGCTACTGTCACCTTCCCCTACTGCTACTGTCACCTTCTCCTACTGCTACTGTCGCCATCCCTACTGCTACTGACGCCTTTCCCTACTGCTACTGTCGCCTTCCCTTACTGCTACTCTCGCCTTCCCTAACTGCTACTGTCCCCTTTCCCATACTGCTACTGTGGCCTTCCCTTGCTGCTACTGTCACCCTTCCCCTACTGCTACTGTCGCCTTCCCTTCCTGCTACTGTCGCCTTTCCTTACTGCTACTGTCGCCTTCCCTTGCTGCTGCTGTCGCCTTCCCTTACTGCTACTGCCGCCTTCCCTACTGCTACTGTCGCCTTCCCTTGCTGCTACTGTCACCCTTCCCCTACTGCTACTGTCACCTTCCCCTGCATAGGTTATATTAAGACCATCCACTTAGTCATTTACTGTGTACAGAACTAAACAAACTATGTGCAGGTAATACTCTCTAGCACTCGTCTGATAAACCCCCCTTGTGATCTCTACTCACTCATCCTATCTGCACAACCTCTCACAGGATGAGTATGAGATGTACAATAAACTAGCTCCTGTCCGCAGCTAAGTTCAAATTCGTCACACCCCTTCAGTGGCCCTCCAACACTCCCTCAGTGACCCTCCAACACTCCCTCAGTGACCCTCCAACACCCACTCAGTGACCCTCCAACACGCCCTCAGTGACCCTCCAATACTCTCTCAGTGGCCCTCCAACACCCTCTCAGTGACCCTCCAACACTCCCTCAATGACCCTCCAACACTCCCTCAGTGACCCTCCAACACCCTCTCAGTGACCCTCCAACACCCCCTCAGTGACCCTCCAACACTCTCAGTGGCCCTCCAACACTCCCTCAGTGACCCTCCAACACCCTCTCAGTGACCCTCCGACACTCCCTCAGTGACCCTCCAACACTCCCTCAGTGACCCTCCTATACTCCTTCAATGGCCCTCCAACACTCCCTCAGTGGCCCTCCAACACTCCCTCAGTGACAATCCAACACTCCCTCAGTACCGACCTGACCTAGTTCAGTACCGACCTGGCCTAGCTTGGGGAAGGACGTGCCCCTATGTGCTCGTGTTACTGACCATAGGAAATGGCTGCCGTGGTTCGTTGTGTTGTGGGGAAAGAGGGACGGTGTGTGAGGAAAGACGACGCTCTGGCCACTCTGTTAAGTCAGCTGGAGCAGTTAAGGAGAGAGAAAGACGTTTTAAAGGGGAAGAACGAAGCCCTCAGAACTGAACTCCTTCAGGTAGGTGTCCTGCCTAGCAGGACACCTGCGAAGGAGGGTCAGGAGGAGCAGGGGTGGAGAATGGTTGTCTCCAAAGGGACTAGGGTCAGACTCAGGAAAGCTGATCAGGGTGTGGAGTGCAGTAACCCCTACCAAGTGTTGGAGGAAGTTGGCGAGGAAGAGAAGAGGCAGGACGGTGTGGTGACAGGAGAAAAGATGCAGTTTTTCAGACCCTGCCCAGTGGCAAGGTCGTGGTAGATGGGGACAGCCAGGTGAGGTTCTTAGATAGGACTTTTTGTGCAAGAGATAGGAAACATAGGACTAGGGTGTGTTTTCCTGGGGCTGGGATAGGGCATGTAGCTGAGAGGATAGATAGGGTTTTGTCAGGGGAGGGTACCAAGACAGTAGTGTGTAGGAGGTAACGACATAGGAAAGGTTAGGAGTGAGGAACTTTTCAAGAGGTCTAGGGAGGCGCTCGGGAAGGTTAGAGACAGGGGATGGATCCCGATAGTATGTGGTGCCTTGCCTAGAAGAGAAGTTGGCGGTGAATGGCTGTCCAGGGCAATTGCTATAAATTGCCGACTGGAAAAATATTGTGCAAGCAATGGTTGGGCGTTCATTGATAACTGGCAACCATTCTATGGCAACGACTACCTGTACAGTCGTCGACGGAGTACACTTGTCTCGCCCGGGGGTAAAGACGTTGTCTGCATCCCTGGAGCGTGAAATTGTCACTCCAAAGGGGGGGTTTAGCCAGTAGAGAGAGGTCCGGGTAAGTGGGAGTCAAAAAACAAGCAGGTCCTGGGAAGTAAAATTGGTTACTCAGGACAAGGGGTAAAACAGGACCAGGGAAGGGTAGGTTTAAATGTATACTATACAAACAGTAGGAGCGTAAGAAATAAAATAGACTTGCTGAGAGCGGTTGTATGTGCCGACAATGTAGACGTCATAGCAATCACCGAAACTTGGATGAATCTGGCGAGCAAGAACTTTATATCAGAGTACAACATACAAGGGTACAACCTTTTTCACAAGGACAGGGAAGGTAGGAAAGGGGCAAGGGTCGCACTCTTTGTCAGGGATACATTAAAATGTTGTAATAATAATTCAATAAAGGGTGAAATAGGAACTGAGTCTGTATGGGTAGAAATTGCGGAAGGAAGAGAAAAACTAATTATGGGAGTGATTTACAGGCCCCCAAGTCTTGGGAAAGAAGCAGCTCAGCTCATATGGCAGGAAATGAGTAGGGCAGTAAAATACAACAACCTGTGCGCTATGGGGGATTTCAACTTCAGAAATATTGACTGGGATAACATTATAGGTAACTATGAATCTGAAGACTTCCTAGATGCAGTAAAGGGCATTTTTTTAAACATCTAATTGCAGAACCTACTGTAGGTGACAATATATTAGACCTACAGTAGTATTAACAAATAAAGAAAATATTATCAGAGATATCACAATAGGGGAAGAACTAGGGAACAGTGATCACAGAGAAATCAGGTTCACCCTAAATTGGGAAACGAAAAACAATGACAGAGTCCCAGACTTTCGATCGGTGGATTATGAGGGGTTAAGAAGGCACCTAGGTGGTCAGTCCCTGGTAGGAACGGGTGAGGTCACCGGCGACACAACAATTGAACATCACTATAATATAGTCACTAGTATACTACGTAAAGCACAAGAACAAAATATACCAAATAGAAAAATTAGGTCAAATATTAATGAGCCAAGGTGGATGACCAAAGAACTTAAACATGACATAGGAATAAAGAAAGGAATTTATAAGAAATTAAAGGGAGGAGAGGAGCATCTCAGAAATAGGTATAATGAACCATCTAGGAATGTTTAGACAAATGTAAGGAAGGCAAAGAGGGACTGTGAAATCAGGATAGCAAGAGAATCCACAGCGAATCCCAAGGGATTTTTCCAGGTATATAGGACAAAGGTCAAGGACAAAGTGGGGCCTTTAAAGTCAGAGAGAGAGGAAGTGATCGATGATAGTGATAAAATAAGCAGTTTACACAGAAGAAATTCACGAGGAAATGCCAGAGGTGGAACTGATATTTAGCGGAAATGAAAAAGAGAAATTAAAGAATATCACTATCAGAAAAGAGGATGTTCATAAGAAGATACAAAGATTAAAGAAGACAAAATCCCTAGGGCCGCATGAAATTTTCCCTCGAGTTTTAAAGAGTGTAAGGAACAGACTAGTGAACCCCTCGTAAATTTATTTACAAAATCATTAGACACGGGAGTTGTGCCAGACTTGTGGATACAGGCAAATGTAGTACCCATATTAAAAAATGGAGACAGCATCAGCGTCAAATTACAGGCCGATTAGTTTGACGTCATTAGTGGGGAAATTTCTTGAATCAATTATAGCAAATAGCATCCGATCGCATTTAGAGAAAAGCAAATTAATCTACGACTCTCAACGTGGATTTACAAAGAGAAAATCTTGTCTAACAAATCTGCTGACCTTTTTTAGGAAAGTCTTCGAGGTAATAGAATTAAGATAATGACGAAAATTACGATGCTATTTACTGAGACTTTAGCAAAGCGTTTGACAGAGTACCGCATCAGAGGCTTCTGAGAAAAGTTAAGGTTCATGGTATCGAGGGGAAAGTTATAAATTGGATAAAATCATGGCAAACCGATAGAACACCGAGGGTCAGCATAGATGGTGTTAAATCTGAGTGGAGCTGTGTAACCAGTGGGGTTCCCCAGGGGTCAGTACTGGGCCCACTCATGTTCATAATCTACATAAACGATCTAGATGCTGGAATGAGCAGTGACATAAGCAAGTTTGCGGATGACACCAAAATAGGGTGGCAGATTAATTCAGGGCAGGATGCAAATGCACTACAAGATGATTTAAATAAACTGCAGGAGTGGTCAGAAAAATGGCAAATGAAATTCAACACCAGCAAGTGCAGTGTACTTAACATTGGAAAAACAAATACTGTCAATGTTTACAGCCTTAACAACATCAACCTAGAAAAGTCGACTTGTGAGAGACTTTTTTTTTTTTTTTTTTTTTTTAGGTGGGATGGATGAAAGGTATGCTGAGGCTCAAGGCACAGCCAGACATGAGGGATAGAGAAGTCCCGACATATACAGTAGTCGTGGGGGGAAAGGTTGGAAAAGAAGTTTAATGAGTTAAACAGAGGGGGACGACACCCCTTGTTTTACATATTACAGAGTTTGTTGGCTAACTAAGCTAACCTAGGATTTAGGATGAGGTTGCACAATGGTTACTAGATTGATTTTACAATTACAAGTTTATTAAAATTTTATATTGTTTTACGTTATGGACTTGTTAAATATGAACTTATGTCATCTAAGTTTTAATCTAAGGTGGATCACTGTGGCGGACATAGATGGGTCGCAGGTTGGATTGTTGTAGTGCGGGCAGACTCCGGGGCCACCAAGCGTGGGGGTCTCCCTTCGTTGATGTCTTCCCCGCGTAGGTGGTCTGGGCTGTGAGGGTCGTCCAGGAGCTTGTCCCAAACCTTCTTCCCTAGGCGATGGAACCTGACGTTGAGGGCCTCTGTTTTATTTCTTAGGTGGATGGTTTCCACTGTCTCCTGGTAGGGTGTCGCTTGGCCACTGGCTGACCTCAAACACTTGTTTTGGAAGCTCTGTAGTTGTTGTAGTCTAGTCTTCCCGAGTGTGACGAGTGGTATATGTGGGTACTCCAACACAGGCCTCACCAGCGCCTTGTACAGGCATCAATTTAAAAAGATCTTCCGTAAATATCGCCGATGTAATTGCTCTTGGTTTTTCCTCCTCGAATATTTTCACGTTGTTTTGGTCGAGCAGGTAAGGGACCGTGCTATAGGTGGAACCCATCAGTCGCTTGATCCCTTTCCAGAATGTTGCAGAATCGCGGTAATTGTTGGCTGCCTCCCACACCAAGGCGGCCCACTTTTGTTCATATAGACGTTTGCTCTCGTGCTGGATGTCGTCTGTAGCTCTCGGTACCGGTCTCTCAGCTCCTGCGTCCACCCGCGGATACTGGCTATCTGTCTCACGTGATCGTACTGGACACTGAGCTGCCTCAGCTAGTGACTAGTGTGAGGATGGGGAATGGTCCTGTGAGTGGTGGTCGGGATGTTGTTGTCCATCTCCGTCTTCACATCCGTGTACCATTGTTCGACCGCGTCGTCAATGTCATTGGGGCTGGCTTCTTCCAGGTTTCTCCCCTGCTTGAGACTGAGAGACTCCTTGAAGGAGGCCCAGTCTGCCCGTTTGAGGTTTGACCTGATGTTGGCGGGGACCATAATGGGATTGGATGAGAGAGTCACGACGACTGGCAGGTGATCGCTGGTACTGATGGGTCCGGCGGTAACGTGCCTGTTCAGGACGGCCTCGTTGTTGGAGAGGATTATGTCGGGTGTTGTGGCACTGGCACGTCTGATAAATGTCAGGAAATCTGGCCCGAGGTGTTGCAGTTTTCCCCTTCTGGTGTTGTCATACAGCGACGTTGTTCTCATTACCGTGTCCGAGTATGGCTTGGCGCGCATTTAAGTCCCCTATGATGTATGTTGGTTTTCTGTGGTGTAGCAACTGGTTGAGGTCTTGTTCGGCTAAGTAAGGACGTCTGGGAGGTAGGTACATTGTGCATATGATAACAGGTCCCCTAGTTGTCTCCACCTGCACTCCCAGAACTGAATCCTCGAAGTCTGGCAACACTCTGTGACTCAGCCGTGACCTGATGGCCACAGCGACACCATCGTTCAGCTCACCCGTCTTGTTCCTCTGGTATACAGTGTAGCCAAAAGTTTTCAAATTACTTTCGTCCTTTATGCCAGTAATGTTTAACAGAATAATGTCTGGGTCTAATTGATAGTATAAGTTAGGCAGTTCGTTACGTCTACTAAGGGACCAGTGTAGGACATTATGTTGGACAATTTTCTTCCTGCTAACGACTGCCATTTCGGAGACTGTAGCTTGGGGCGTCGCTTGAAGTGTTTGCTCGGCTTCTGCCATTTCTAGGGGGACGGAACGTCTTAGCAGAACCTTCGGACATCTGCTTGTCAGTTAATGGCGGGCCCTCGAACTTTTCGTTACCCGTGTACAGGAAGGTGTTCAGGTCCTAGGCCTGCGTGTTGAAGTAATCTACTGACGCTGCAGCTCGAGGGTCTTGTTCCTCTGTGGAGTAAGTCGCCATCATCTGGTCACAACCATTGACTGTGGTTGCAGTCCGATGGTCACTGTCGTCGCTGGGAGTCAGTGCCAGATTTAGACCTGTGGAGGCCCATGGGCAGCCTCTTTGTGGAGGCCCCCCTCATTATAACTACCCAAGAGGGTGGGGTGGCGAGTGAAGCGAGCCTAAACATCTGGGAGTTCCGGGGGGCGCTGTAAGCCCCCCGGGAAAATTTTGAAATTTGAACACTTCTTTGGAGAATTTTGAAGCCATATGCAGTTATATTGAGGAAATTAGAACATTGAGAAATTTTTAATTAACTGTATATTTATTGATGGTGTACAAATTCCCAAAACACACACACACACACACACACACACACAAAAGTGAGACATGACTGGAGTCATTCATGTGGTTTCAAGTCGACCAGCCCTGATATAGCTACTACCGCACATGTGGAGGCCCCCAGATTGTAGAGGCCCCTGGGCAGCTGCCCACTTTGCCCACTCCTGAATCCGGCCCTGCTGGGAGTACATGTATTGGGGTCACGGAGATTTACGGTGTCGTTGGAACTGTGATCCCAAGGGGACTGACTGGCCACGTCGGGGCTACGGTTATACTGACTTTTACCAAAGTCAGGGAGGTCATGGTCTATTTCTGGCGTGGGTTGAGGTCGTCGATAAGCCGTTGAGTGGGTTACTGCCTTCAGGTTTCTTTTGAAGGGACTTTGTCGCTTATTTCAACAGGTGCAATGTTGTTCCTGTTTAGTATCTCGTTGAGGTGTTTCGAGAATGAACCTGGATGAACCATGTTCATGTGATGGGCATGCAGGTAAGACTCGTCCAGCTGTGGAGAGGAGACGCTCCTGATGCTCTCCGTCACTGCGTCCCTCATGGCGCCCAGTGACTCAGTAACTGCCTGTTTTATTGAGTCCTTGGTGGTACTTAACTCTGATTGCAGGACTTCCATGGTCTCGCTGACATTGTTGAGTTTTTGGGAGTCTGCTTGAGTTTCTTTTAGAGCGTCTTTTAGGGTTTGGCTGTAAGCCATGATCGTCGACTGAGTGGTCTTTTCTATGGTGTTAGAAATTTCCCTGGTTTCTTTTTGTTTGGTTATTTCGGTCAGTCTCTTCTCTGTTTCTTGAGTTTCCTGACCAGGCAGGTGGCAGAGAAGGTCCTGTGGCCACCCTCGCAGACGATACACTTTTTTATGGTGCTACGGCAGTCTTTGTAGAAGTGCTGATCAGATGATCATATGACCCCTTGCAGGGGGCAGTTCTTGGCCATGTGGGCATTGTATTTATAGCACTTCATACATTGTTGGATTGGCGTATACTTTTCATATTCTATTTGGTGGGATGAAATGGAAGTGCCATATGCATAGAGCCCCTTCTCCTTCATTCTTTTTGCATCCGTTGTGTCTGCAAAGCGAACCTTGATTAAATTATGGGCATACATAGGATAAACTCCACAACCTTGACATTGTTTTGCTTTTCTATTTCATTTCTTATTTCTTCTGCGTTATTTTCCACTACATCTTTGTCTAACTTCTTACATACAAGGGTGAGCTTGGCGCCGTATTCCCTTGGGACAATGACCTCGTAACCGTTAGTTTTCATTTTGTCCATGGCACTAGACTTAAGTAGTTTATCAGCATCTTCATCTGTTTCTGTGGGGATGATGTAACCATCTCTCAGATCCACAAGTCTATTTATTCTCACCCTTAGGTGGCTCAATAGCCGTTTTTGCCCTATCCGAGACCCCTGGGTCGGGGTTCCGGAGATCTTCACTCTCACTTTGGCCATGGTCAGTAACATACATTAAAATCCTACCTAATCCGTCCACCTCAGCTAAACCCCATGGATGCAGCTCCTTTTGTCCGCTTGCTGGGCGTGTAAAGACGGGTCTAGGGGTAGGGTGAACAGACAATCCCCTGACGGGGGCCTAGCCAAGCCCTAACACGTAACAGTGACAGGTTATGAAGCAGTGCCGAATCCCTAACAGAAAATGTTGCCACCCTTACTGTCTCGACTCAGCAGCCCTCTGAGGGCCCCCCTTGTGGCTCTGCCCACAGGGTTCGCTTCGTTACCAAACAGCAGGGACTCTAGGAGAAAGGATAGGATAGGGAAGAAGCACAGTGTACAAGAATAATAATATCCATGTACAACTACAAGATAAAGCAGCCAGAGCGAACCCAACGTGAAAAACAAGGCCGACAGCCGTAACGGTCAGCAATTTGAACTGAGCAGTGAGCGACGCAGCACGTCCGCTCGCTATGAAGGTTGGGTGCGCTCTGTGTGAAAGAGACCTAGGGGTACTTGTATGCCCGGACCTACGGCCTAGAAAACAGTGCGTTAATGTTCGAAATAAGGCAAACAGAGTATTAGGTTTTATATCTAGAAGTGTAAGTAATAAGAGTGCGGAGGTCACATTGCAACTATATCTTGTGCTAGTCAGGCCGCACCTCGATTATGCTGTTCAGTTCTGGTGCCCTTATTATAGAATGGATATCAATTCACTGGAGTCGGCGCAGCTATGAATGACGAAAATGATTCCGGGACTTAGTAACCTTCCATATCAAGATAGAGTAAAGAAACTAAACTTGCATTCCCTAGAAAGACGAAGAGTGCGGGGAGATATGATAGAAGTATTTAAGTGGGTGAAAGGAATCACTAAAGGATATATAGATAAAGTTCTTATAATATCCGAGCAGGATAGGACTCGGAGCAACGGATTTAAGTTGGATAAGTTTAGGTTTAGGAGGGAGATAGGAAGGAACTGGTTCACAAATAGGGTGGTGGACGAGTGGAACAAGCTTAGCATATTTGTAGTAAGTGCTGGAACGCTGGAAAGTTTTAAAAGGAGGCTAGATAGATTCATGGATAATAGAGAGTGGTTGTAACTCTCGACAGGGGCTGCCATGCACAGGCCAAACGGCCTTTTACAGACTCCTTGTTTTCTTATGTTCTTATGTTATGCTAGCACCTCCTCAGTGACCCTCCAACACTCCCTCAGTGACCCTACAACACTCCCTCAGTGACCCTACAGCACTCCCTCAATGACCCTCCAATACGCCCTCAGTGACCCTCCAATACTCCCTCAGTGACCCTCCAACACTCCCACAGTGGCCCTACAACACTCCCTCAGTGACCCTCCAATATTCCCTCAGTGACCCTCCAACACTCCCACAGTGGCCTTACAACGCTCCCTCAGTGACCCTCCAAAACTCCCTCAGTGACCATTCAACACTCCCTCAGTGACCCACCAACACTCCCCCAGTGACACAAGAACACAAGAATGGAGGAAACTGCAGCGGGCCTATTGGCTCATACTGGGCAATCCCGTTTACACCCAACCCCTATTGCTCATATATCCACTCAACCCATGTTTGAAGCTATCCAGCGTATTCGAGTTAATGATGACATTTGGTAATTTGACCCTCCAACATTCCCTCAGTGACCCTCCAACAGAGAGTGTATTATTGTGCCTTTAGTTAAGACAGTTCATAGTGACATCAGTGATAATATAGGAGGTTGTAAATAATTTAAAGTGAAAAACAAATTGGGGCAAGCAATCAGGTACCACTGCCAGCAGTAACCAAGTTGTATAGTGGTGCCTTAAAGTTTTTTTGTTTGTGTGTGTGTGTGTGCTTTCTCAAGGACTGATATTGTGCCTATAATCCACCATTCATAGGAAGACACAGTGTACACAGTGATAGTACATAGAGATATATTCGTTGATGAAAGCTGGAATAAAAATCTAAGTAAATAGTAGTTAAAAAAAAAACAAGCCGGGCCATCTCGAAATGCATTCTATTGCCGCCTCAAAGATTTTGTTTTCTCTTTTTTCTGTGTTTTTTATAGGACTAAGTGGGCATATGATCCGTCATTCACAGCAAGGACAGTGTACATAGGGACAGCACATAGATACCAACAACTCGTTGAGGAGAACTGAATAAAACAAAAAACAGAAGACAACTCAAACTGTCTTGGGCGGCAACACTGGACACATGAGAGTGCCGGGGAGGTTAAGACCAACAGAGGGCAGCTACGTGATTATTATTTTTTTTTCCTTTTTAAATAACATTGGTTTGCCACACGGGCATGATCACTCCCACACCTCACTTCACTTAGATTCCAATTAGTAGATGTGATTATAAAGAAAATCATCCCACTAAGAGGTAAATTTCTTCGTCAGAAGAAATTAAGTGTGCTAGCCCAGTGGGTGACATTAGTCAAAGCGGCCTAGATACACAGGCAGTGAAGCTGGGTTTTTCAAGGAACCTTGACGCTAAAGCCCTGCTACCAAGATGCAGATTAGAAGCAATTATCATAGTAATAATAAAGATCAATATTATTATTATTATTATTAAGCCGACGATTAGAAGTCCATCACTGGTGGGCTTAAGGCTGAGTAGATCCGCACAGAGTCTCTACGCCCCCCCCCCTCCTCCCCAACAGCAACAACCATGAGGTGCAAGGAATGAGGGGCTGAAGCATCACCAGGAAGTCTGTTGACATACAATTACAGCAGGGCGACGTCGGATGTACAGTGTGCGGTTCTGAGCAATTCAGCGCTTAGGATGATACAGAATGCGGTAAAGCATGAAGGTTGTTGCTGGTATTGCCCTGACTGCATTGTCAAAGTGAAAGAGGCGATTGCAAACCATAAGGGAACGATCTTCCTAGAGGCGAAAATAGATGAAGCTGGATCCTTACTGGTTGCCAAACTAGAACAAGTTGGGAAAGAGCTTCTTGCTAAGACTGAGGAAGTAGCCGATAGAATGGAGGTGGTAGTGAAGAGGAGTTATGCTCAGGCCTAAGCAGGGCCAAGGGATGTGGCTGCTGTAGAACTACAGCAGCTAGGGACTCTGAAGAAGTGTGTCGAAGAGATAGCAACGAACACACCTACTGTTAGGGGAGAGGAGGAACAACGGGAACGTTTCGAGCGCAGGAACAACGTTATACTTTATGGAGTCCCTGAGAGCCAGTCGGAAGAAGCTGAGAGAAGGAAAACACGATACACTGCAGTTTGAGAATATATGTATAGAGGTTCTGAATATGCCATCCCCCCCCCCTCAGGATGTGAGGAGACTGGGACACTAGCAGGAGGACAATCCTCTCCCTCTCAGGACCACACTAGTGAGTGAGGAGAAGAAATGGGAAATTATTCGTCTGGCAAAAAGGAGCGATGCATTTCGGAATGTATTCATTAACCCAGATCGCACGCTAGGGCAGAGGGAACAGCACAAGAAGCTCCTACAGGGCTTGAAGCAGAGGAGTGAGGAATCAAGGAGGAACGGAGACGGGTGTACATGGGTTATATCCAGCGCCAGCGCAGAGCCAGAGGAACGCGAAACACCCTCCACCTGCTTTACCTCCCACCAGGAGGAGGCACCAGTTCTACCTCCCACCCAGGAGGAGGCACCAGTTCTACCTCCCACCCAGGAGGAGGTGAGCGCCGTGTAAACAATGACATTTCTAACCACACCCTGCAAAATACAGTATATTTAGCAAATGCTGCAGCTGCTGAAAATGGAGGGGGGGGGGGCGGAGTTACTACCAAGGGCAGAGACGTTACCGAGAACATATTCCGGCTTGAATGTCATGTACACTAATACTGACACGTTCCTTGAGAAGAGAGAGGAGTTTGAAACACTACTGAAGGTACACCAATGCGATATAGTAGGTGTTGTAGAACTGTAGTTCAAGAACAGGAAAATCGACCCAGAGGTATGTGAGTTCAGTATTGACGGATATGACTTATTTACGAACCTTTCTCAAGAAACTTGCAAGAGGGGTGTGGTTATTTATGCAAGGCGAGACCAGGTGAGGGTACACGAAGAATCCACGTGGTGTAAAATTAAATAAAGGGGAGGAGACTTACTGTCTTATTGTCGGGTGTATCTACAGATCCCCAACCTGTAGCTTACCAAACCAAAGGAACTCTAGAGCCTTAATACACAACGCAGCAATGCTCAACCGTAGCCACCTCCTTATCATGGGGGACTTTAACAATGGCGACATTGACTGGAGAAATCAGTTCACGCCAAATGACTTAAATAACCCCGCTACTATTTTTATAGAAACTCTGAGAGACAATTTTCTGTTCCAACATGTTAAAGACTCGACGCATTACAGAGGGGAGCAAACACCCAAGCCACTGGACCTCATCAGAACAAACGAGGAGGGTATGGTGGCTAAACTGGAACATCTAGCCTCCGTTGGCACCAGCCACCATGTAATGTTGTCATTCAGATTTAATTGTTACTTAGTCCACGATAAAACCAGGACAAGGTGCAATTATTACAAGGGAAATTACGACGGGAGGGAGGAGATGAGAGGCATCCACTGGCCTGACTCACTAAGGCATAAGAACGCAGACACTTCGCAGAATATCGTAGCTAGTAAAGTAAACCATTTGATCGAGAAATATATACCCAGTGCCTCTAGGAATACAAGGAGACCCCCACATGAACCATGCGGTGGTCGACAAAGTTAAGAAGAAAACCCAAAAATTCAAGGCGTGGGTTAGGACAGGTCACGCGATGAGCAGAACAGGAGGATATATGCAAGAAAATGTAACCAAGCAAAGTCAGAGTGTAGAAGGGCTGCAAAGGAGTTCCAGAGGCTGGTTGCAAGCGAGGTCAAACCCGAAGGCGTTTTACCGCTATGCAAAGTCGAAATTAAAAACGCGAATAGGAGTATTGGACCTGAAGCTTGAAGATGGTAGTTACGCAGATTCTGACCAGGACAAAGCTGAGGTATTGAACAGTTTCTTATACTCGGTGTTCGCAAGAGAGGATGCGATCAATCTGTCTGCGTTTGAGGACAGACGGTTCGACACAGCACTGACCCACATTGTGTTCACAAAAGAGATTATAAGAAATAAGCTGTCAAAGCTAAAGGTTCATAAGAGTCCCGGCCCTGACGTGATGCATCTCAGAGTGCTAAGAGAGTTGTGCAACGAGCTTGCTGAGCCGCTGAAGATCCTGAAATGCCTGGATGTTTGGAAAATGGCGTATGAGAGTTCTATCTTCAAGAAGGGCGATCGTCACTCCACGAATAACTATAGACCGGTGAGCCTGTCCAGCATAGTATGTAAAGTATTTGAGAGCATTATAAGAGATGCCATGATGGAATATCTACTACGAAACAACCTTTTAAAGTATTACCAAAACGGTTTTATGCCGAGGCGCTCCTCCTTAACACAATTACTCGAGGTACTGGATGTTTGGACCCAAAATCTGGAACAGGGTGGTAATATCGACAATATACAAGTATACCTAGATTTTGCCAAGGCTTTCGACAGCGTACCCCATAAAAGGCTGAAAATTAAACTGGAAGAGTTCGGGATTCGGGGAAATGTACTAGTGTGGATCGCAGACTTTCTCCATGACCGCAAGCAGTGTATGTTAATTAATGGCACGAAATCATCATGTGTACCCGTCACAGGCGGGGTACCACAGGGCAGTGTATTGGCCCGCTATTGTTTGTTTGCTTCATGAATGACATTCCTGACGTTGCACATTCCTCCATACAAATGTTTTGCGGATGAGGCCAAGTTATTTCGGAAAATTAAGAACCAAGCAGACTGTGAAGAGCTGCAGAAGGATCTCTTTGAGCTTCACGTATGGTCGAAGAAATGGCTGCTAAGATTCAATGTCACGAAGTGTAAGAGGATGCACCTGTGACGTACCAACGGTAAGGAGGCGAATCATATGTCCCAACGGGACGAAGAAACTGCATTAATTGAGACTGAATGTGAAAAGAACCTAGGTGTGAATGTTGACAACGAACTGAAGTTCGCGGGCCATTGCGAGAAGAAAATGAATGAGGCAACTAAATTATTAGGTGTTATAAGAAGGTTGTTCAAATATCTAAACGGTCCGTCCTTCGTAACGATCTTCAAGAGTGAGGTGCTTTCCCGCCTGGAGTACTGTTACCCCGTCTGGTCCCCGAGATTTGTTTGGGACTGTCAGTTGATTGAAAATGTCCAAGGGAGGGCCACCAGACTGGTGCCTGCACTTTGGCACCTCAGCTACCCTGAGAGAGTAGAGCGCCTGAAATTGCCTAGGTTATCCTACAGACGGGCAAGAGGGACCTAATTGCGGTGTATAAACATCTCAGTCGAGTGTCCTTACTTGGAGCTGCGGACGCTCGCCCCACAAAGGGTCACAGCTCAAGATTGAAGAAGCAGTAAGTCCAGAAAATTGTGAGGGGTAACTTTTTCGGAGTGAGAGTTGTAAACTCTTGGAACAATCTGCCAGAGAGTGTTGTGACGGCACCTAGTGTGAGCTCTTTAAAGACCAGACTTGACCAACACTGGAGCAGCTTCAGGTACATGCAGGAGCCAGTGCATGACAGGTACTTGCCAACAGTACATAACAGAGACCTGACCGATTGCCCAAGCGGCGAAGAGGATTAAAGTAAAAGTAAAAAGTAACACTCCCTCTGTGACCCTCCAACACTCCCTCAGTCATCGTCCAACACTCCCTCAATCATCCTCCAACACTCCCTCAGTGACACTCCAACACTCCCTCTGTGACCCTCCAACACTCCCTCAGTCATCGTCCAACACTCCCTCAATCATCCTCCAACACTCCCTCAGTGACACTCCAACACTCCCTCAATCATCCTCCAACACTCCCTCAGTCATCCTCCAACACTCCCTCAGTGACCATCCAACACTCCCCCAGTCATCCTCCAACACTCCTTCAGTTACTCTTCAACACTCCCTCAGTCACCCTCCAACACTTCCTCAGTCACCCTCCAACACTTCCTCAGTCACCCTCCAACACACCCCAGTCACCCTCCAACACTCCCTCAGTAACCGTACAACACTCCCTCAGTCGCCCTCCAACACTCCCTCATTCTCCCTCCAACACTCCCTCAGACACTCTCCAACACTCCCTCAGTCACCCTCCAGCACTCCCTCAGTCACTCTCCAACACTCCCTCAGTGACCCTCCAACACTCCCTCAGTGACCCTCCAACACTCCCTCAGTCACCCTCCAGCATTCCCTCAGTCACCCTCCACCACTCCCTCAGTCACCTTCCAACACTCCCTCAGTCACTCTCCAACACTCCCTCAGTCACTCTCCAGCACTCCCTCAGTCACTCTCCACCACTCCCTCAGTGACCCTCCAACACTCCCTCAGTGACCCTCCAACACTCCATCAGTCACCTTCCAACACTCCCTCAGTCACCCTCCAGCATTCCCTCAGTCACCCTCCAGCACTCCCTCATTCACTCTCCAACACTCCCTCAGTCACCCTCCAACACTCCCTCAGTCACCCTTCAACACTCCCTCAGTCACTCTCCAACACTCCCTCAGTCACCCTCCAACACTCCCCCAGTCTCCCTCCAACACTCCCTCAGTCACTCTCCAACACTCCCTCAGATACCCTCCAACACTCCCTCAGATACCCTCCAGCACTCCCTCAGTCACTCTCCAACACTCCCTCCGTCACCCTCCAGCACTCCCTCAGTCACCCTCCAGCACTCCCTCAGTCACTCTCCAACACCCTTCAGTCACCCTCCAGCACTCCCTCAGTCACTCTCCAACACTCCCTCAGTCACCCTACAACACTCCCTCAGCCACCCTCCAACACTCCCTCAGCCACCCTCCAACACTCCCTCAGTCTCCCTCCTACATTCCCGCAGTCACCCTCCAACGCTCCCTTAGTCACCCTACAACACTCCGTCAGTTACCCTCCAACACTCCCTCAGTCACCCTCCGGTACTCCCTCAGTCACTCTCCAACCCTCCCTCACTCACCGTCCAGCACTCCCTTAGTCACTCTCCAACACTCCCTCAGTCACCTTCCAGCACTCCCTCAGTCACTCTCCAACACTCCCTCAGTCACCCTCCAACACTCCCTCAGTCACCCTCCAACAATCCCTCAGTCACTCTCCAACACTCCCTCAGTCACCCTCCAGCACTCCCTCAGTCACCCTCCAGCACTCCCTCAGTCACTCTCCAACACTCTTTCAGTCACCCTCCAGCATTCCCTCAGTCACCCTCCAATACTCCCTCAGTCACCCTAAAACACTCCCAGTCACCCTCCAACACTCCTTTATTCACTCTCCAACACTCCCTCAGTGACCCTCCAACACTCCCTCAGTGACCCTCCAACACTCCCTCAGTCACCCTCCACCACTCCCTCAGTCACTCTCCACCACTCCCTCAGTCGCCCTCCAACACTCCCTCAGTCGCCCTCCAACACTCCCTCAGTCACCCTCCAACACTCCCTCAGTCACCCTCCAACACTCCCTCAGTCACCCTCCAGCATTCCCTCAATCACCCTCCACCACTTCCTCAGTCACCTGCCAACAATCCCTCAGTCGCCCTCCAACACTCCCTCATTCTCCCTCCAACACTCCCTCAGTCACTCTCCAACACTCCCTCAGTCATCCTCCAGCACTCCCTCAGTCACCCTCCAACACTCCCTCAGTCACCCTCCAGCATTCCCTCAGTCACCCTCCACCACTCCCTCAGTCACCTTCCAACACTCCCTCAGTCACCCTCCAAAACTCCCTCAGTCACCCTCCAACACTCCCTCAGTCACCCTCCAACACTCCCTCAGTCTCCCTCCAACACCCCCTTAGTCACTCTCCAACACTCCCTCAGATACCCTCTAGCACTCCCTCAGTCACTCTCCAACACTCCCTCCGTCACCCTCCAGCACTCCCTCAGTCACTCTCCAACACTCCCTCAGTCACCCTCCAGCACTCCCTCAGTCACTCTCCAACACCCTTCAGTCACCCTCCAGCACTCCCTCAGTCACTCTCCAACACTCCCTCAGTCGCCTTCCAACACTCCCTCAGTCACCCTCCAACACTCCCTCAGTCTCTCTCCAACACTCCCTCAGTCACCCTCCAGCACTCCCTCAGTCACTTTCCAACAGTCCCTCAGTCACCCTCCAACACTACCTCAGTCCCCCTTCACCTCTCTCAGTGACCCTCCAACACTCCCTCAGTCACTCTCCAACACTCCCTCAATCACTTCCAGCCCTCCCTCAGTCCCTCTCCACCACTCCCTCAATTCCTCTCCAGCACTCCTTCAGTGACCCTCCACCACTCCCTCATTCACCCTCCAGCACTCCCTCAGTCACCCTCCAACACTCTCTCAGTCTCTCTCCAACACTCCTTCAGTCACCCTCCAGCACTCCCTCAGTCACTTTCCAACACTCCTTTATTCACTCTCCAACACTCCCTCAGTGACCCTCCAACACTCCCTCAATGACCCTCCAACACTCCCTCAGTCACCCTCCACCACTCCCTCAGTCACCCTCCACCACTCCCTCAGTCACCCTCCACCACTCACTCAGTCGCCCTCCAGCACTCCCTCAGTTACCCTCCACCACTCCCTCAGTCACCCTCCACCACTCCCTCAGTCGCCCTCCAACACTCACTCAGTCGCCCTCCATCACTCCCTCATTCACCCTCCAACACTCCCTCAGTCACCCTCCAACACTCCCTCAGTCACCCTCCAGCACTCCCTCAGTTACTCTCCAACATTCCCTCAGTCACCCTCCAACACTCCCTCAGTCACCCTCCAACACTCCCTCAGTCACCCTCCAGCACTCCCTCAGTTACTCTCCAACATTCCCTCACTCACCCTCCAACACTCCCTCAGTCACCCTCCAACACTCCCTCAGTCACCCTCCAACACTCCCTCAGCTCCCGCTATAATCGTTAAGTGTCATCAGCCACCTTCTCCTTAAGGTATACCGGTGTACCTATACAGTGTTATTGGTGAAGGAGGATGGTGCCATCTATGTATGGTGATGCCCGTCTTGTTCACGCGTTGACCTTGCTTGAAAATTATTGTTTTACAGTAGGAAGCTTTATAAATGTGTATTATGTGTAGGTTAAAGTGCTCCCTTAGTCCTCGGTGATGTGCCCTTTCTGGACTGACTGTGTAGTGGGGATCTAACCCTTTGGAAACTGCTTCTGTAGTACAGTACATTAATAGGCTTGGTAATGGAACTCCCCTTTAACTTATTATTGTGTTCCTTAATTGGTTCGCCCCCACTATTACTCGGCCATTTTACCTTTTTCTTCCAACTAATAACTAAGGTATAACAACGACCGTTACTACACCAACATATGATGTAAGTAATCTAAGATACAGAATCATAATTTTGAAGCGGTTAACTAACAACTTACTATTAGAGCCTTTCCGTTATATATCAGCAGAGGTACATTGTGACGGAATAACTGAACAACTATTTCTTCAACTATTTCTGCACATCTTTATAACACTTCTCATCCTAAGGTCAATACTCAAGGTGGCGTCAACATTCTGCTGTGATTTTAACACCGATGACTAAGAACAAATTACGTACGAAGTTTTATAAATCACCACGGTAGATAATGATAACCTTTCTTCCCTCCACTGTAAATTATTGATCGAAATTCTTCCTTCTCACACACGGACCATCTCGCTAAAATAAATTCCGATGAAGACACTAAAGGGGTGAAATTTTTGCCGCCACACCGCGCTGCGTCACACCATTTTTCTTGATGTAAACAAAGGCCTGTCCTACACGTGTAACCAAACTCACCACATGTTGTCCTGCAGATGTACCCCAGACTTTAACACCTGTTGTTCTGCAGGTGCACCCCAGACTTAACACCTGTTGTTTTGCAGGTGTGCCCCAGACTTAAAACCTGTAGTTCTGCAGGTGTACCCCAGACTTAACACCTGTTGTCCTGCAGGTGTACCCCAGACTTAATACCTGTAGTTCTGCAGGTGTATCCCAGACTTAATACCTGTTTTCCTGCAGGTGTACCTCAGACTTAAAACTTGTAGTTCTGCAGGTGTATCCCAGACTTAACACCTGTTGTCCTGCAGGTGTACCTCAGACTTAATACCTGTAGTCCTGCAGGTGTATCCCAGACTTAATACCTGTTGTCCTGCAGGTGTACCCCAGACTTTAACACCTGTTGTCCTGCAGGTGTAACCCAGACTTAATACCTGTTGTCCTGCAGGTGTACCCCAGACTTAACACCTGTTGTTCTGCAGTTGTGCCCCCGAATTAAAACCTGTAGTTCTGCAGGTGTATCCCAGACTTAACACCTGTTTTCCTGCAGGTGTACCTCAGACTAAATACCTGTAGTTCTGCAGGTGTATCCCAGTCTTAATACCTGCTGTCCTGCAGGTGTACCCCAGACTTAATACCTGTTGTCCGCAGGTGTACCCCAGACTTTAACACCTGTTGTCCAGCAGGTGTACCCCAGACTTAATACCTGTAGTTTTGCAGGTGTATCCCAGACTTAATACCTGTTGTCTTGTAGGTGTACCCCAGACTTAATACCTGTTGTCCTGCAGGTGTACCCCAGACTTAATACCTGTTGTCCTGCAGGTGTACCCCAGACTTAACACCTGTTGTTCTGCAGTTGTACCCCAGACTTAATACCTGTAGTTCTGCAGGTGTATCCCAGACTTAATGCCTGTTGTCTTTCAGGTGTACCCCAGACTTAATACCTGTTGTCTTGCAGGTGTACCCCAGACTTAATACCTGTTGTCCTGCAGGTGTACCCCAGACTTAACACCTTTTGTCTTGCAGGTGTACCACAGACTTAATACCTGTAGTTCTGCAGGTGTACCCCAGACTTAACATCTGTTGTCCTACAGATGTACCCCTAACTTAACATCTGTTGTCTTACAGGTGTATCTCAGACTTAACATCTGTTATCCTATAGGTGTATCTCAGACTTAACATCTGTTATCCTATAGGTGTACCCCAGACTTAACATCTATTGTCTTACAGGTGTACCTCAGACTTAACATCTGTTATCCTACAGGTGTACCCCAGACTTAACATCTGTTGTCTTACAGGTGTACCCCAGACTTAATATCTGTTATCCTACAGGTGTACCCCAGACTTATCATCTGTTGTCTTACAGGTGTACCCCAGACTTAACATCTGTTATCCTACAGGTGTACCCCAGACTTAACATGTATTGTCTTACAGGTGTACCCCAGACTTAACATCTGTTATCCTACAGGTGTACCCCAGACTTATCATGTGTTGTCTTACAGGTGTACCCCAGACTTAACATCTGTTATCCTACAGGTGTACCTCAGACTTAACATCCGTTTTCCTACAGGTGTACCTCAGACTTAACATCCGTTATCCTACAGGTGTACCCCAGACTTAATATCTGTTTTCCTACAGGTGTACAATGTCCCAAAAAAGTATCGGCTAGTTTCCTCATCGATACAATGTGTCACAATGGACGAATATTTCCGATCATCAATATTATTGTGATTCATGCACTTTGTTGGAAGGCCTGCCTTCCTAGTATCTGTGAGGTTGCCAATTATTAGTTCTGGCATTTGTTGTAATTGTGGTATCTAAGGTGCATAAATCAATGGGGATACTCATGACGTAATTGGTTGTGCACATGGTGCCACAATTCATCCTATTTCATAACATTATGTAGAGAATAGGTGGTGTACTGCAGATATCATGGTGATTATCAGGTGCAAGAAGAAAGAACGAAAAGTGCAACTCACCATCAGAAATACCAACCGAACTGAAACTGTTGCTCAAGTGTTATTGTGTTCATTTCCAAATACATCAGGCCCATGGGGGTCGATACTTTTTTGGGAGTGTACATAAGAACATAAAAATGGAGGAAACTGCAGCGGGCCTATTGGCCCATACTGGGCAGTATTGCTTACACCCATCCCCTATCGCTCATATATCGGTCCAACCATCATTTGAAGCTACCCAATGTGTTTGGGTTTATGATGATGTTTTGTAACTTGTTCCACTCATCCACTACTCTATTTTCAAACCAATGTTTACCTATCTGTTACCTAAATCTAAATTTGTCTAATTTAAAACTTTTGCTACAAATTCATTCAAAGTTGAATAATTCAAGTGCCTTTGTTATATCACCTTTGTTTAATCCTTGTACACCTCAATCATATGCTTTAATCAATTTCTATACTCAAGGTTCTTAATACCCGGGATTAGTCTTGTCATTCTCCTCTGAATGTTTTCTAGGGATTAGATATCCATTCTGTAGTACGGTGACCAAAACTCAACTGCATCATCCAAGTGAGGTCTCACAAACGCAAGATAGAGTTTTAGGATGACCTCGCTAGTCTTGTAACTAACACTCCTTTGTATGAACCCAAAAACTTTGTTAGCCTTGTTTCGAGCAAATACCCATTGTTGTCTTAGTTTAAGATGCCTATTTATTATTACACATAAATCTTTCTCGCAGTCGGATTTCTCGATAACAGCGTTGTTCATCTGATATCTGGTTTCTCTATTTACATCCCCAAGACTAAGGTACTTTACATTTGTCCACATTAAATTTCATCTGCTATTTTTCAGACCTAGCAAAGTTTTTTTATAGATTTTTCTGTAATTTTGCGCCTCGTCAGATTTAATTACACGCCCTATTTTAGTGTCATCACCAAATTTGAGTATGCTGCTGTCTACGCCTATATTTATGTCGTTTATTTATATAACAAATAGTAATGGTCCAAGTACTGAGCTTTGGGGTACTCCACTAATGACATCACTCCAATCGGATTTAATGCCATTAATGATGCCTCTCTCGTTGCCTGTCCTGTAACCACACCCTAATCCAGTTTAGAACATCTCCAATTCCATGTGCGTCCACTTAACATGTGAATCTTTCGTTGGGGACCTTGTCGAAGGCTCTGCTAAAGTCGAGGTAAACCACATCACTGATTCGAAAACAGTTGAAAGGAATGATAATAGATTTGTCAGAGAATCCACTTGTAAAGCTACGCTGGGAATCATTGATCAATTTGTGTTTCTCGAGGTGATTTTGAATTGAGTTTGAAATTATTGCTTCCAGTAATTTGCTTACAATTGATGTTAAACAAATTGAACGGTAGTTGAGGATAGTGATCTATCTCCCTTCTTGAATATCGGTATCACACTCACTATCCTCTAGGATTCTGGTACTACACCCGTTTTTAATGACATGTTAAACAAGTTTGCTAAGGGCATACTAAGTTCTTCCTTGCATTTTTTAATACTCTGGCAGTTATCTCGTTGTTACCTAGTGACTTGTTAGCTTTTAGTTTATCTACTTGCTTACAAATATCGTTAATTGTCACTATCTATCTCGCTTAATCTATTTTCTTCAATATCTCTGTAGATAGTCGGTGCCTCGGGTATCATGTTTAAATTTTCGGTTGTGAAAACTGATCAAAAATATCTGTTCGGATTATCACTCATTTCTCCTTGTTACCAGTTAGTTCGCTGGTATCTGACTGTATTGGTCCGATCTTATATCGAGCTTTAGTTTGATACATTTGATCGAATCCCTTGGAATTTGACTTCGCCTCCCTTGCTACCTTCAGTTCATTATTCCTCTTTGCTTTTCTTGTCTCGGTCTTAACCCTACCGGCCAATACCTTATAATAATCTCGGAGGTAAACTTCACCACGATATATTCTCCTACCTATAGCCTTCCTTTGACCAATAATATTCTTTCAATAATTATTTATCCATTTAGGGTCATTGTTATTTTATCTGCGTTTTCTGTATAGTAAATTATGCCTTTGTGCATTACGTAACTCATAATTATCTAAATTGTTATGAAACTCGTCAACCTCAAATCTCGTGGTCAGGTCACCCTCAATGCTCCTATTTTGTGAGGTTATAATTGTCAGGTCACCAGGTAAAGTGAAGTTACCCTCTGTGAGTACATTATGTGAGGTCACGTTATTTACCACCTCGCGTGAGGTCATGTAATTCACCCCCAAACGTAATACCCCTTCTCTCAGCTGCCTTTTCAACCTATCAAAGTTTGTCCTCCTGAAATCTGGGACTTTAATGGAATTTTTCTTGCAACTGACATAACGTTCTACTTTGAATCTCACTTCATTTTGGTCACTGTTAGCTAGCTCGTTTCCTACATCGACATTACTAATGAGATTTTCTCTGCTTGACAAGACTAAATCTACTATATTTTACCCAAGGTGGGTTCGGCTATATGTTGACTTATAAAACAGTCTTGAACTGTCTCAAGAAATCCTTTGATTTCCAGTTACCTGTAAGGTCGGTCCAATCTATTTGATTAAGTTAAAGTCGCCCACTATACAGACCTTGCCATGTCTGGATGCCCTGCATATTTCATCCCAAATAAGTTGCTCATTAACCCTATCGAGATCAGGAAGTCTATATATTACTCCTATGATTAAGTTTTCCCAACTGTATTCAGTTCAGTTTTTATCTCCTTATTGATTTCACGCTTCAAATTTTCTCTGGCATAGAATGCTACCCCGCCTCCTTTCCTTATCTGCCTATCGGTATGAAATAATTTGTAACCCTTAATTAGGTATTTGACAGATAATTCACGTGAGTCTAAGTTTACCCATATTTCGGTAAATGAATTATTTATTTTTTTTAGGTACACACCAATGCCCTGAATTCATCCACTAAATTTAGTCATCATCTGAGTTCTCTTTGGTGTGGTTAGGTTTTAACTCCCTGACTAAATAAACTTTATCATCATTCATAGCACTATTTCTCTGTAGCCACTCGCTTTGTTTACCCGTGCCCACCACAGGCTCTTTGACCTCCATACTCACATGTTCCCTAAGCAGTTTAAGGACTTCGACATCCTTTGAAGTGCCCTCTCCAGAGAGTCAGCCAGAGTTAACACCCCATCCCTAAATAAATGTAACCCATCCCTGGCATAAAGGTCCCTTCTGCCATAAAAGTTGTCCCATTTGTCAATGAATGGGACTGATGTTGACTGCAATATCTGCCAAGACAACCATTGACACCAACTGCCCTTGACAACCATTCATTGCCAACTCTCCTTCCAGGTAAAACACCACATACGATAGGGATACTTCACTTCATCCTAATATATTCTATAGCTGCCTTGAACTTATTAAGGAGCTCCTCACTCCTACATTCACCACTCCTTCATACGAAGTGCTCGCCGCCAGTGTTGGTCCACCTTATAGTGCTGTCTGGCCACGGGAACTCCGTCACGAAGCTGGCGGCCGGTGGCAAGTTGGGCGGACGACTTGTTTACCCCCCGCAGAGGCGTGTTCAGGTACTGGAGGAGGGCCTGGGATGTCCTATCGCAGTCCAGGCTACCCCCGGGCCCAGTGTTGTCCCTGAGGAGCCTCTTGGCGGCCTTGACCCCAGCCTCTGCCCTGCCATTGGACTGGGGGAAGTGGGCCGACGAGAGGCGCACCTCGAACCCCCCTTAACTAGAGGAAATCTGTCATCTCAAGACTGGCAAGGCTGGTACCTCCATCCGTGGAGATCTGCTCAGGTGCCCCCCACCTCGTGAAGTAACCCCGCAGACGGGCGATGATTTTTCAAGAGGTGGCCTCGTTGGGGAAGTGGGCGATCTCCAGCAAATCAGTGAGTCGGTCAGCATATACTAAGCACGTGTGGCCCTGCAGGTGGAAGAAATTGGCTACCACTTGTTGAAAGGGATAGTCTGGCGCTGGGGTCAAGACCAACGACTCCGGAGTCTGGGAAGGGGCGTGGGTCTCGCAAGCAGCACACCAGGACCGATGATGCTGCAGGTCACCCTCCATGCCAGGCCAATAGACAGACTGAGGGACCCCCCTGAGCATTGAGTCGAGGCCCTGATGCCCCACGTGCAGGTTAACGGCGAACCGGTGGCGGAGGGAGTCGGGGATGACAAGGCGCACGCAGCACTGGTCAAAGGTGTAGGTGACCAAACTCCTAACCACAGCCAACCTGTCCCTCACCGAGAAGTACGGGCGCAGACAGGCCACCTCCTGTGACTTGTGGGAGCGCCAATCACCCGCCAGCACCCTCGACACTAGAATCTGGTATACTGGGTCGTCCACAACCGCTTTGCACACTGTGTCTTCGTCCATAGTGATGCGCCCATCCTGATCCAGTGCTGCGATTGTGACTGCACACACTGCAGCACACAGGTCCTCCTCTTGGTCCATGTCCTCTGCGTCGGGCGCCGCCCTGAGGGAGGGGAAGCGGGATAGGGCATCAGCTGCACAGTTCCGCTTCCCTGGCAAGTACTTGACCGTGAAACGGTACTGTAGGGTCTTCTCATTGAGCCTGAACGGGTGCGGATTCGCCACATCTGTGAGGGCTCTGTCCCCTAGCAAGCCAACTAAGGGGCGGTGGTCCGTCACCTGAATGAGGTTCGGGCAGCCAAGGAGGAACAGCCTGGCCTTACGCAGGCACTATACCACAGCCAGGGCCTCCCCTTCTACTGCAGCGTAGCCAGCCTCGGCCATGCTCAGATGTCGGCTACCGCACAGAGCCAACCGCCACCCTCCCCTGCAGCAGAAGGGCGTCTCTGGAGAGGCACAGGCACAGTATTGTTGCAGGATGACCAAACAGGGAGGTACAACTGCCTGGGCAGATATTGGAAGCATAATGTGTTGTCTAATGGTAGACCCTGCTGCCATATGGCATCACGAAAATTGTGACCAAGTCCCAGGTTGCTGATCTGACTTTCTGCTTCATTTACACACAATTGCAGGGTCTCAATTGTTTCTCTTACCATTGACAACACGACGTTTCTCACTTTTGATCTTTTTTTCATTTTTGTATTTATAGTTTTTTATTATTAAAATTATTATTATTATTACAGTTACTGTATTATTATCATCATTATTTTATTATTTTATTTTTGTTTTTTTTATCATAAATTTTATTTATTATGAATTATTATGACTATTATTATTATTATTATTACATTTTCGCCCCCCAGGCCCCGATGTGGGTCAGTGACCTGTGTCCGGGTGGGCTAATACCCATAAAAAAAAAAAAAAACCTCTCCTCCTCCAACTCCACCTGATGAAATCCCCAGAAGGCGTCGGCGACAGTTTTGAACGAGTGCACTGGCACTCCAGACACCATGTCGAATGGTGCAGGTGGGTGGTGCGTCTCCCTCAGACAGGTTGCATTGAGGTGTTGGAAGTCTACATTGTGCCTGGGCTGACCGTTTTTCTTGGCCACCACGACCATCCTGGCGCACCACTCTGTAGCCTCACCAGCAGGCACTGGCTGGATGACGCCTCTCCTGACGTCCTCCTCCAACTGGGCCTTCACCTCCGCTTTCAGTGTTTCGGAACGGGAGCATGTGTGTGACAGGCGCAGGGGGTCATGCCGGGCGTCAGGTGGATGCGGTGAGGGGCAGCAGTCATGACTGGTAGTGGGGACCTGTTGGTGTTGAATGCGGTCGATGAAAAGTGCGTGAGCAGCCATGCCTCCAACTTGGCCACATTCTGCTCCAAAGGAGGCAAGGGCATCTCAACTGGCCTAGGAAGGACACGACTTCTCTCAGGTCCAGGGTTCGGAGGTAGGTCGTCGGCAGTGTGCAGCCCCCCTCCATCGCCCACGGCAGCCACAGCACGCCTATGGAGCGGGAAATCGACAGGCACCAAGTTGAGGCACTTGCAGGCCTCCAATGACAGTTAGAGGGCCTTGGCTGTCTGCACGAAGTAGACCTCTTGGACGGTGTCCCGGAGCAGGGATTCCCCTGCCACACACGCCATAGCACCCGTGTCAGCCACAGCGAGCACAGGGGTGGTGGTGGAATTGCCCCCAGCCTGGGTCACGAACACTTGTAACCTGGGGTGGCGGGATAGCTGGGCTGTTGCCACTGTGACAGCACCTGACACATCCACAGAAGCACTTAGGACCAACCTTAGAGCAATTGCGACATGTAGCCCCACTTGCAGGGCAGTTGCTTTTGCCGGAGGCATTTGTCATGCAGCAGTTCCCACAGTGCTCGCGACTGGGGTGTCCAGGTCGGGCAGCAGCTATCTCAGACTCACCCGTGACGTCATCACCAACCGCGCTGCCTCCTTGGCTGTTCCCACCACTGCCTGGCCAGACGTACGACACAATACACCAGCATCTCTCACTGCTGCCTCAAATAACATACACTTGTTTCTAAGCACTTCAACACTATTATAACTCGAGTACCCCTGGAGAATTTCCCTTTTCAACACTGGGTTACTCAGGCCCACCATAACTTTACATAATAGCATGTACTCAGAGAGGTCGTTATCACAGGTGGGACATTTAAATTCACACTCCACTACCTCTTCTTCACCTTGTTTGCTGTTGAAAAACTCGTTCCATTTCACAGTTTGGTTTGACGATTGAAGAACCACTCCACTGATGGCGTCCAGGGCTTCCTTGGGCGAGAGCTGCTCCCACTGACCGCTGGAATATCTAGAGTCAATCACCCTTTGGAGTGCAGGGACGCAGTTCAGGCGAATGTGGAGTGTGGCCACCAGTTGTGACCATCAGTTCAACAGCACCCACGACTCCATGGACCACCTCCATGTCCTAAACGCTGCTGCTGGCATTTCTGCCTCACACTTCTCTGGAGCGACCGCTGCTGAGGGCTTTATGACCGGCAGAGGAGCATGACCGTGGCTGCCAGTAGCTAGAGACTCTATCTGAGCCATCAATGCACTCATGGTCTGCTGCTGGGCGCACGTGGTGTTCCCCGCCGGTGCAGAGATGCCCTGGCGTTCCCTTGAGGGCGTCGAGAATCGTGGACGTGTGGGGGCCATGTTGGCGTTCTCGTCAGGTGCTGTTATGGGGTGTTGGGCCCCGGCATCCTACTCACTGCGCCATGTGAGAGGCTTGAATAATAGACCAGGTTCCTTGCAGACTTTATTACTCCAGCGTCAGATGGTGACTTGGTGACTGGCAACCGGGGGCTGCCACAGACAAGCTCCCACTTCAACACATGGGAAAACATCTCGTACGATGGTACTCCATTTCACACTCTCACACTCCTGCACTGTGGCAGATAATGGGTTTGTTCCCATTACAGGACATGATGTTGTCCATCCTGTCTACTATATCCCCCACCCCAGCTCCTGGCATATACACTCTCATCCTATCTCTGTTTTTAGCTCAGAAACTTCTACCTACGTACAATTGGCTTCACTCCTGAATTTGCCACTTAGCATTGTCAATACTCACTCTCCCTGAGGCATGAACCCCGAACTCTGAAGTGAGAAGTCAAATCATTCACTAGTGAGCGAGTGAGCTGGAGGGAGAAGGGTGGGGTGCAGGGTGGGGTGTGTTGGTGTAGGTGTCTTTCTGTGTGTGGGGGTAGGGGGGGGGGCAGGGTACTGGGGGTGAGGACAGTAAGTGTACAGTATATGAATTGGGAGAGATCACATTGAAGAATAATGCTTTGACAATACCAATGGGGTTTCCTCGTCTGAGTGTAATTGTCTAACACAAGCCAGATAAAAATACTAAATTTCCAAAAGGTGTAGGTTATGTATATAAGCTACTGTGCCGAGTAGCAACCCTGTATATAAGCTACTGTGCCGAGTAGCAACCCTGAACATAAGCTACTGTGCCGAGTAGCAACCCTGTATATAAGCTCATGTGCCGAGTAGCATTTATATATATCATCACGTGGCAACACTGCACGTTATGTGGCAACATTGCCCCGAGGCTGCCATATGGCAAGGCAGTCTCAGTCTGACTGTGTGGGCCGTGCATGGCACACGCGAGTCACCACTTGTATTTCTCTCATCCATAATAAACGGACTTCAGTGTTACACGGTGTTTCCCTACCCATCACTGCATTCTTCAGGGATCACTTGTAACCATCATGGCGCAGTGGCAAGGATCTGTGGACTTACAAAGTGTGTGAACAATGCCGAGACAGTTACGTCTGCCGGTGATGCTCATCGACTCATAGTGTGTTGTGTTGTGTTGCCCTGTGTTTTGCCGCGATGTGCCGTGTTGGGGCGTCACAGTGCGTTTTAGTGACGGTGGCAGTGTTAGTGTCAGTGTATTAGTGTGTGTCTAGAGCTGAGAGTTGAGCATTGGCCTGTTTTTTGTGGTACCCACGGAGCACGCAGGCGTACACCCTTCTCGTGTGACAACCCGGGAAACACTGACGGTCTCACCCCCCCCCCCCCCCGGCCGCGTCTCCAGCCACCGGCATTAAGGCCACCACGAAGTGCTCTCTCAGACACACACACACACACGCACTCACTCACGGACAGAACAGTGGACTATATGCGTTATTTCTGCGCTGTTTATGTCATATATATGTGGTTCGAGCTGTTGAGGCGCCACTTTATATACTAAACAGTGCAGTCCACGCACACACAAAAATGGGAGGTAAGAAGGGACAACGTCAAGATGGGAGACACGACTTCCCACCACCTTCCCCTCCACCAGGCGCAGACTCTCATCCTCCACCTCCAGTGACGGACATTGCCACAATTCTGAGGTGGATGGACGACCGGGACGAGCAACGTAGAGAGATGGAACTTCAGAGGGAGGAGACACGAAGAGAGGAGGAAAAGTTGCGTTTTGAGGCACTATTGGCGACCCTGGCGCTAACCCACCCTCCCTCACTCGCAGGTAGTGCGCATATAGGCGAAAGTATCCTCCCTCCTCCACCACACCAGCGTCCTGCAGGTACTCTTGCCTCCAAACAAACAGCTCCCAAGGCATCTGTTCAACCCCCACCCGCCCTCTCACCAGACGTCACGTTTCAGCTTTTTCGTGAGTGGAGGCAGCGTTGGACAGATTACTCCACGATGGTGGACCTTGACAGCATGCCTCCAAACAAACAGCTCATCCAACTGCGGATGTGTTTGTCGCTGGAGACCCAGAGAGTTTTGGAGCACACGTTGCAAGTGCCTCCCGATTCTACCTCTTCAGTGATGGATATGCTCGACCTTTTACAGGAGCATGTTAAGGGTCGGAATAACGAGGCTTTGCGTCGCCGCGCCTTCACCAGCTGTAAGCAGGCGGAGAACGAATCCTTTGACGACTTTTTTGTACGCTTGAAGAGTTTGTCAGAGGAGATCGACTTCTGCAAGGCACACAGCCGGGAATGTGAGGAAGCCTGGATCAAGCACGGGATCTTGACAGGTGTCAGGCAGGAAGAGTTGGTGCAGCGACTCATCCCCCTGGAAGCTTCCTCCACACTCCAGGTGGTAGTGACTGAATGTTGGTCATACGAGGCCACCAAGTCCGCCACCTCTGCCTTACGGGCCCCACCTGCTGTGAGAGCTATCTCACAATACAAGAAGGGTAAGAAGGCGGCCAACAACGTGAAGGCTGCCACACGTTCTTCCATGCCTCCGCCTAGTGCTTCTTGTGGCAGCTGTGGAAAGCAGCATGGCCCCAAGACATGCCCGGCCGCTGACGCACTGTGTCGTGGATGTGACCGTAAGGGCCACTGGTCTAACACAGACAGGTGCCCTGCACGAGGCCGCAAGTGTCAGGCCTGTGGTCGCTATGGACACTACGACAAGTGCTGCCGCCAACCCAAGCCCAAAAGCCCGAGACGAGGAGGAAAGCAGCGCACTTCCCTCGGGGTGGTTCGCACGCAGCCCCCTCCAGATGGCCCACGCAGCCCCAAGCAGCAGCGGAGTCACATCAGGAGGGTGGAATCGACCACACGCCCCAGGGCTACCCCTTCCCCTACTATCCGCCTCGCCGTCACACACGGTGATGTGTCGGGTCACATCGAGGTGATACCGGACACCGGCGCCGATACTACGGTGATTGGGTTGAAGCACCTCCAGAAACTGGGCCTCACCAAACGCGGCCTGGGACCACCGCCGCAGCTGCAGTACTACAATGCGGACGGTTCCCAGATGCCGGACGCTGTGGGCTCCTTTCCAGCCAAGATCACCTACGGCGACAGGTCGTGTCATTGATGGATAGACGTGCAGTCTACTCTCGCTACACCCTTGTTGTCGTGGGAGCACTGCAAGGAGTTAGGCGTGGTGCCCAGAGACTTTCCTGAGCAGATCCCAGCTGCTTGGTACACCGCCAGCAGGGTGCGGGAATCAACGAGCGACGCGCCTGGCGCTGCCGCACAGAGCTGCCCAGAACCCGTGTCCACTCCCGCCCGCCTCCACCCAAGTCACGGCTGCTTCCTCTTCACAGCGAGACGTCTCCTTCAGCCGCAAGGGCCTACTTCCTGAAGGAGTACTCGGATGTGCTGGTGACGAAGGAGGCCCTACGGACCGCGCCACTGAAGGCTATGGCGGGTCCGCCTATGAGGATACACCTGCGGAAGATGCACAGCCGTTTGCCATACACACTCCCCGGTTGATTCCTCTCGCCTTCAGGGATTCAGTCAAGAAGGAACTGGATTCCATGGTGGCCCAGGGTGTCATCGTACCCGTTGGTGACGACCCATCACCTTGGTGCCACCCTCTAGTCGCTGTGGCTAAGACTAACGTTGGAGTGCGGATTACTACCGACTTGTCTAAGCTTAACAGCCAGGTGTCCCGTCCCGCCCACCCTTCACCCACACCTTTTGCAGCTATACGGAGTGTGGATCCGAAGGTACGGCACTTCTCGACGATGGACGCCCTCTGTGGTTACTGGCAGATCCCACTGAAGAAGGAGGATCAGCCACTGACCACTTTCATCACGCCTTAAGGACGCTTCCGCTACTGCCGTGGCCCTATGGGATTCGCTGCTACGGGGGACGCCTTCTGTCTCCGTGGTGACATGGCACTTCAAGGCGTGACCAACTGCGTGAAGGTAGTGGATGACGTCCTCCTCTACGATGAGGGCTACCTGACGCATCTTCGCCGCATCGACGGGGTACTGACCAGGTGTAGGACGCACGGCATCACTCTGAATGCCAAGATGTTCGACTTGGCCTCACCTGCAGTGTCCTTCTGCGGCTACCGACTCTCAAGGGATGGCATTGCTGCAGACCCGGAGAAAGTTCGCGCCATAGCGGACTTTGCAAAACCTGCCAACCTTACGGATCTCAGGTCTTTCATGGGCCTGGTGAACCAGCTGGCAGAATTTTCTCCTGACGTCTCCGCCGCTGCCGGGCCTCTCCGCCCCCTGATGAGCCCCAAGAGGACTTTCACGTGGACCCCTGACCACGACCTCGCCTTTCATAAGGTGAAGGAGGCCCTGTCAAGTCCACCTATCCTCGCTACTTTCGACCCAGCGCTCCCCACCGTCCTCCAGACAGACGCCTCGCGCCTGTACGGGGTTGGTTACGCCCTTCTCCAGGATCACGGTGGAGGAAAGTACCGGCTCGTACAGTGTGGCTCTCGCTTCCTCACCGATGCTGAGTCTCGCTACGCTACCATCGAGCTGGAGCTGCTGGCAGTGGTATGGGCCTTATCGAAGTGCAAGTTTTACTTGATTGGCCTACAGCACTTCGACCTCATCACAGACCACAGGCCCTTGGTCCCCATTCTTAACCACTATTCGCTGGACGCCATCGAGAATCCCCGCCTCCAGCGCCTGAAGGAGAAGATTTTGGCCTTCGTCTTCACCGCGGCTTGGCGCGCAGGTAAGGAGTTGTGCATCCCGGATGCCCTCTCCCGCTCCCCAGTCAGCCGCCCTACACCTGAAGACGAGATGCTCAGCACCGAGGCCGGTTTCTCCGTCAGCAACATCGTCACCTTGCAGGCCGTACAGTCCCTCGCCAGCACCCAGGCCTCAGTGTCGCCACCCGACAGCGATCTGGCCCTTGAGGAACTACGGACCGCGGCACGCGACGACCCCTCCTACACTCAGCTCTTGGAGAGTGTGAGGACTGGGTTCCCTCGCGACCGTTTTGACCTCCACAACGCCCTACGCCCGTATTGGAAGATACGTGAGGACCTCTACGCAGATGGGGACCTCGTCCTGTACGGTGCCCGTGTGGTCGTCCCTGCAGCTCTCCGTCGTCGCGTTCTGGCCCGCTTACACGACAGCCATCGTGGAGCAGAGGCCACCAAGCGCCGCGCAAGGCAGGCTGTGTACTGGCCCGGCATTGACGCGGATATCGTCAATACGGTCCGTGCCTGTGAGCCGTGCCAGATCATGCAGCCCAGTCAACAGCAGGAGCCCCTCTTGTGCGACGACGAACCCACCAGGCCCTTCGAGTCCGTGTCGGCTGATTTCTTCAGCACAGCTGGGAAACATTTCCTAGTTGTCGCCGACCGATTCTCTGGCTGGCCTGTGGTGGTAATCTGTGGCTCGGACACGACGTCCGCCGCCACCATTCGTCACTTCCGGCACCTCTTTCGTGACCTGGGCGTCCCAGTACGTCTGCGGACGGACGGTGGGCCACAGTTCACCAGCCGGGACTTCACAGGATTCCTGGAGCGTTGGGGAGTCCGCCACATCGTGTCAACACCCCACTACCCACAGTCAAACGGCCATGCTGAGGCTGCGGTCAAGACAGTCAAGCACCTCATCCTCAAGGTGGCCCCTTCAGGCAACATAGACTGTGAGGCGTTTGACAAAGGACTCCTGGAGTTACGTAATACTCCCACCCACACAGGACGCTCCCCTGCACAGATCCTGTATGGTCACCCTCTCCGCTCTTGCGTTCCTGCACACGCCAAGGCCTTTGCAAAGGAGTGGCAGACCAGAGCTGAGAGCTGCGACCGCCGCGCCGCTTCACGTGCCCAGGACGCCAAGGCTCGGTATGACGACCGTACCCACCCTCTTCAGCCACTGGAGATTGGTGCCCTTGTCCGCGTCCAGGACCCGACGACGACACGTTGGGACAAGGTGGGCATAGTGATGGGCGTCGGCCGGTCGCGGGACTACAAGGTCAGGATGCCGAGCGGCCGTGTCTGGTGGAGGAACCGCCGCTTCCTCCGGCCAGTCCCACCCCCTGCTGGTGGCCCCCTGACCGAGGACGAGTCACCTACACCTCATGAGGATCCGCCCCACAGTGCACCTCGACGCTCGGAGCGACTTAGGACTAAGAAGTCCGCTCAAGACAAAGACTATGAGCGTGAGGGGGTAGGGAGATGTAGGTTACGTATATAAGCTACTGTGCCGAGTAGCTACCCTGTATATAAGCTACTGTGCCGAGTAGCAACCCTGTATATAAGCTACTGTGCCGAGTAGCTTTTATATATATCATCACGTGGCAACACTGCACGTTATGTGGCAACATTGCCCCGAGGCTGCCATATGGCAAGGCAGTCTCAGTCTGACTGTGTGAGCCGTGCATGGCACACGCGAGTCACCACTTGTATTTCCCTCATCCATAATAAACGGACTTCAGTGTTACACGGTGTTTCCCTACCCATCACTGCATTCTTCAGGGAACACTTGTAACCATCAAAAGGGTGAAAGGAGGATGAATTCATGTTTTAAGTAAGGTGTTCGTTACTCGAACCCTCGACCTCTACGAGTGACCAGGGATCGCTACCACCGCGCCACAAGGACAACAAAAGCAATCCTAGATTTCGTTATATTTCACACAAAGCCTGTTCTATCATGCTACCATCAGCACACGATGGAGATGTTCGGGGTACTTGGTTCTAACTACAGAAGCGAACATAAACACCTGTAGAGTTCTGTAGGTTCTATTCAACTGAAATATACAAGGGTGCGCTTACAAGCACAGGTAGTCCTTACACTCCTATATGGGTCAACTGACCTCTCTCTGACCTCTCAGGCGACATGTGGTAAGTGGTACATTAGCAGCTTCCAGATGTTGCCAGGCACATTATCTAAGCGTGTGGTGACATGAAACAGGGGCATTGCCACATGTTACTGACTAGAAAAGTAATGTATATATATAGAGTACATACATGGTATACATGCAACATACATAATATACATACACCTCCCCCCCCCCCCCTATAGGATCATAGCAGTCTTGAGCGGACCTTTTTCTGTGGATCCGTACTGAGCGTCGAGGGGCTTGATCACTGGGGGGGGATCTGGGACTCAACAGTGGTAGTGGAGTCAGTGGAAGGTGTTACGTGGCGGAGAAAACGGCGGTTCCTCCACCACACACGACCACTTGGTAACCGCACCTGGTAGTCCCGTGACCTGTTGAGACCCATGACTACGCCCACTTTGTCCCAACGTAGGGAGGTCGGGTCCTGAACACAGACTTGGGTGCCGACACTCAACCTGGGGAGAGGACGGGTGTGGTCGTTGTAGCGGGTGACGACGTCTTGAATACGTTCGGCAGCTCGGCGATCACAATCCTCTGTCTTGGCCTGCCACTCCTTGGAGAAGGACTGAGGGTGAGCAGGAACACAAGAACGGAGGAGGCGTCCATACAAGACCTGGGCAGGGGAGCGTCCGGTGCAATTGGGTGTGTTGCGGAGTTCAAGGAGACCCAGGTCGAAGGCCTCGCAGTCAATATTCCCAGAAGGGGCCACTTTGAGGATGAAGTGCTTCAGGGATTTGACAGCAACCTCAGTGTGACCGTTGGACTGCGGGTAATGGGGCGGTGACAACACATGCCGGACTCCCCATCGGTCGAGGAGCGCAGCAAAGCCCTGGCTTGTGAACTGGGGCCCTCCGTTGGTTCGCAGGCGCGCAGGAACGCCCACGTAACGGAAGTAGTGGCGGAACTTGCTGATGGTGGCGGCAGATGTCGTATCATTACCGCAATTGATGACAACCGGCCAACCAGAGAGACGGTCGACGATAACCAGGAAGGACTCTCCTGACACACAGAAAGAGTCAGCCGACACAGACTCAAAGGGGCGAGTGGGGTTGTCGTCATTCATGAAGGGTTCCTGCTGCTGGCTGGGTTGTAGAACTTGGCAGGGCTTACACGTATGGACAGCATTGGAGATGTCTGGGTCGATGCCAGGCCAGAACACAGTCTGTCTTGCACGCCGTTTGGTGGCCTCGGCTCCTCGGTGACTGTCGTGGAGGCGAGCCAAGGCGTGGGGACGTGAAGCAGCAGGGACAACTACCGAAGGAGAGGTGTCACTGGCAAGGGGTAGGGCGACAGCAGGATAGTTGCTGCTCTCTTTGTGCACCCTGTTGGCGTATTTTACCTCGAGAATCGGTGTTGGGAAGTCATGGGAGATGATGGCCAACTCTTGGCAATGTCTGTAGGACAGCAAAGGAGTCGGGACACCATAATGCACGTCAATCCAGGCTTGACACGACCTCTTGCCAAGGGTGACATGTGCATAGAGTGAACCTAGGGCTGGGGCCATCTGTGAACCATCTGCCGTGACACGGAGGTCCTTGGGAGGTGGTCCTAGATCACTTGGAGAGAGCCCCAAGCATTGCAAATGCTGGGGACCGATGACCGTAGCCTCAGCGCCGGTGTCGGGCAGCATCTCGAGACAGGATGACACACTGCCGTAGATCACGATGACGCTGACGTGCTGGGGGACTTTGGACCTAGGACGCGAGGAGGAGTACACCCTCCTAATATGGGTTGGGCTTTGTCCAGGGTCGTCGTGCCTCTGATTTGGCGACTGTGGGCGGCACTCACTGGTGGAAGGGCGCTGCTGCTTCCGCCGACTCTGTCCCTTGGGTTTGTTGGTCGGGCAACACTTGTCGTAGTGGCCCAGACGACCACACACATTACACTGGACGTGTTTGGCTGGGCACCGTACTGTAAGTGACCATTGGCCCTTGTGGTCACAACTGTCACAGCTAGACTCAGCAGCTGGACACACCTGTGTTCCGTGCTGCCTACAGCAGCTGTTGCAACGGGAGCCGGGCGTGGGCGTGGTGGGCGTAGGCGTTGGGGTAGACTTCTTGTCTTTCTTGTATTCGGACATAGCCCGTACATCTGTAGGGGGAGCTCGGATGGCAGAGGTAGCACACCTGGCAACCTCATAGGAGCGACATACTGTCAATACATCCTTAAGAGAGGAGGAAGAGTCGAGGGAGGTGAGGAGTTGGACAAGCTCCTCGTCCTTAACACCCATCAGGATCACCTGCTTCAACTGGGTCTCCTCGCACTGCTGGTGATTACCGGGACATATGTCTATCTCTTCCGAGGCTCTTTTGAGTCGTACATAGAAATCGTCGTCTCACCCTCCATCTGTCTACAGCTAAACACTTCCCTCCTGCGGAGAGCTTCATTCCGCTAACCTTTGATGTGCCGTTCTAGAACATTCAGTACCTCCTCTACAGACAACAAAGACGTCGGGGGCACTTGCAACGTGTGTTCCAACACATGCTGCGTTCCCAAAGACAGGCACATAAGTAGCTGAATGCGTTGTTTGGGCTGTGGCAAGCTCTGGAGATCCACCATTGTAGCATAATCAGTCCACCGTGGCCGCCACTCACGAAAAGTCTGGAAAGTCTCATCAGGCTTCAAGGTGAGTGGGGGTTGGACAACCACTTTGGTAGAGGGCGTTGACGAGGTATCTGAGCCAGTCGGTACCGGAGCAGTGGAAGGGCCAAGGGCTTGATTAGCAGTGAGGCTAGATATCAAAGCTGCAAACCGTTCGTTATTTTCCAATCTCCTTTGGTGGTCCTCAGCACGTCTTCTCGCTTCGTCCTCATGCCTTTCCTCCCTCACAAGCTTCATCAGAGCAATTATCTCTGAGGACGAGGCTGAGGATCGAGGGGTGTGGCTGGGAGATGTGTTGGGAGAGGGTGGGGCATCGCACTCTGACTGGTCATCCAATCTCTGTAGGGCTATCATCCGTTTGATTCATCCGGGCGCTAGGGACACTCCTGCGTGAGGCCTGGGGCATAATTACTTTATCTGTATATTGTATCTCGAATCAGTGTTGACCGGTCAGCCCATCGTATCACCCAGATCTGAGACAACAAATTTAATTGAATACACAGATAAGTAACTTTATATATATATATATATATATATATATATATATATATATATATATATATATATATATATATATATATATATATATATATATATATATATATATATATATATATATATATAGCCTCATTCCAAGATTTTATACTATTCAGGTATGATCGCTGCAATATTTATGAGGAGGCGCGGAGTGGCAGAGTCACGGTAAATACTTGGGGCTACATGACTCTGCATGGGGTAGATGACGGGATGCAGATAGACGGCCGCTTTACTGCACAGAAATATGTCAATATATTAAAAGATTTATTCCTTCCATCCCTTTGAGACCGAAATTTCTCGTCCCCCCCCCCCCCCCATCTCATAATTTATTTTCAAAATCGTTGCCCATTCCATATCGCCAGTATAGTCCAGCAGTGGTTTGCCACTAAGGACACCTACAGGTGCTAGACTGGCCGAGCAGGGGTTGTGATATGAACCCCATATAAAATATATGGGATACGATCATAGATCATAAACACTTGGGAGCCAGAGAAAGAGAGGACCCCAGCAGCATTAATGGACCACACTAGAGCACAGTGGGAGCTATTGCAGGCCAAGCCACAGCTGGTGAGAAGCCCTGGAGCTTCTTTACCAGACCGGCTACAGATTGTCATTGAAAAGGAGGGTGGCTGGACACGATTTTGAAACTGCTGTTCTCAGTAAGGAAATAAGATGATTTAAAATTGTGAGTTACTGAACTGTAGATGTGTGAAACAAATAACTATCCAGTACAACTTTGCTTTATATTTCCAACTTTCTGATTTATAACTAAAGTTTAAGGTGAGTTGGAGATTGTTGAACAAGGTGAAATGCTGTGTGAAATATAACTTCGGACTATTTCATTCAGCTGAGGGGAACCCTTTCTTGTGTGAGAGGGTTATTCAGAATTACATACCCAAATAAGGAGAAAATTTAATTAAAGATGTTTTTTACAGAGACGTGACGGCACCCATAGACAGATTTGCTGATGACTAGGGTGTGGGAGTTACTCGTTCCACTACTCGTTCACATTGTTATTTATAATAAATGTCCTTTTCCATACAGTCTGAGTATTTTAATTGCACCTTATACTACTTGCCTGCTACCTCTATATTCTGTGCTCGGCTCACCCTGACGTGACTCAGCCTTTGCGATATAGTACATTTACCAGATAATGGATTATCAAACAAATTTGATTTTACTTCATAAGATCGTGACCGTTGTTTGAAATACTGGGTATCACTTGTATTTGTATTCTCATCATAACTGCCTCATCCAATTAAGAGGAAACAACTTTATTCTACCCTGTAAATTGTCTGCAACTCAGAGTAGGACTTGGGTGGTGGAGACAGGGCAGGTGGGGTCGAAGGTTTCCTCTCGTGCACAACATAGAACTTTATTACTTTTAGAACCTTTAAGTAACAGCTATATCGTTTTGTATCATAAATTGCTCATTTGATAAAAATAATAATAATGAGACTGTCAATATTTGTTACCCATTTAACCTGTTTGGCACAATTAAACTATGTGGTTTGCTGATTCTATACCGGACAGCTGCCAATTGAACTACTTTTCATAACATCCAGTTTACATTACAATAAATATGTGGTGCCCACTTCCTGATTGTTTTGATTGATAATTAATCCCTTCAGTACGACGTCTTCTTATCTACTTTATTCTAGCTACCGCCAGACGATTTTATTCGGCTGGGGAAATTCCATCTCGTATAGATTCAAACATATCCATAATCCATTTGCTAATAAACGCCCCATTCTGCAAAGGAACACCTTACTTAGAACATTAACTCATCCGCCTCTCATCCTATTGTAACTATAGTATTTTGATCTGGCTAGCGCTAGACGATTGCACTCAGTTGACAAAACCCCAATTATCAAAGCGTTATTCTGCACTGTATCTCTCCTAACTGATATACACTTTTCCTCCTCACCACCCAGTACTCCGTCTCACCCCACAAAAAGACACTAAACCCCTCTCCACCTCCCCCACACACACACTTTCCCTCCTACTCACTAGTAAAGTCAGGAGTGGAGCCATCTGTACCTTACCTGGGAATCTCCAACAATTAAGGTTTTCGTACCTTCCTTGTCAGCCTAGTCCTTGACTATTCCAATTCGTCTACCAAAGAATTAAAAAAGTTTGTCGTTTCCTTGTTGTCTTTTTCACCACCAGTCTGGTCGTTCCTCTCCTCATGACCCTCCACTCACCTGTGTTGTCGTCAGATACAGACTCTCGCTGTCACGTATCTTCCTCCTTCATCCTCGCAATCACTTCCTTTAACCTCAAGTTTTCGTCCTTGGCCTTCACAAACTCCGTCTTCAAAAAGGCACAGAGCTGCTCACAACTAACACTAACCATTACACTGTCAGTCAGTCAGTCAGTCAGTCCCCGGGAGATAAATCGGCCATGACTTTTCCTCTACAGCACACACCTGTTGTCCTACAGGTGTAGCACTGTACCTCTTGTGTAACACCTCTTGTCCTGCAGATGTACCCGTGTCTCAACACCTGTTGTCCTCCAGGTGTATCTCTGACTTAACACCTGCCGTCCTGCAGATGTAGCACTATACCTCTGACTTAACACCTATTATCTTGCAGGTGTGCCTCTGACTTAACACCTTTTGTCCTGCAGGTGTACTGTAGACTTAACACCTGTTATCTTGCAGGTGTACTCCTCATTCAACACCTGTTGTCCTGAAGGTGTTCCCCAGTAGGTGGTGGCAGGTGTATCACAGGCTACTACTACCTTGCTGACGCTCGGAATCGAGTATGACTGCAGACAAAACTGTATAGTCATCATAAATATTGTTAGTGTTAGTGTCCATCGTCTCTATTGTGCTGTATATTCTTTGCGGCACAGGTTGTTTTCCTCGCCTATTATTTTGCACTTTTGGATTGGAGCGAAATTTGGTTTAAGTATTGCTATTATTCTTATTATTAATAATATGCTGCCTTTTATAACCAAGTGAATATGATAAAAGTTAATACAGTGTGCTGTAATAGATATAATCCAGGGCAGATTTTTTCTTTTCTTTTAAGAATTTCGGTGAATGAATGTCCTCCAAGGTGGCGTGACTTAGCTCCCCGACACGCTAGGAAAACAATGGTGACTCAAGATCAATACGCCCAGATCACGCGACCAAAACTTACTGCTGGCAAAACCAGAGGGTAAAAAAGTTTTAAAGAATAAGGGAAAAATGTGGTAAAGTATAAAGCAGGATCATGGGGTAGTGTAATGGAGAGCTGAGAGAGACAACCTGACCCGCCGTGTTGGCCGGAACTACCACCTCCCTCTTATTTTCCTTTCGTTTCATATAATAGCAACCAACAGCCCCCTCCCTCTCTGAAGTTTATATGCGTGTCGTATTGTGTGTGTGGCTGTGTTTCTTTTCTGCGCCTCTTTGTAAATGGTTGAATATATACATATTTACATACATATATAGTATAAAAGGTGATTCCCAAATTCATGCAGCAAATTACAGGGTGTATTCCTAGGACATTTCAAAAGCACATTGTCAATATGACAAAATGCTGCAGCTAGTGTCCTAGCTACAGCAATTGAAAGAGGTTGAGATAATGATAGAGGTTGTAGCATTACAACCATAGATTGTTGTGTAGGTTTATGTACATCAATGCACAATATGATATGCAGTACTTGCTTTATTACTGTAAATTTTGAACATTTATAGAATTAACACAACTGCAACTGTGTCAAATTGTGTAGAGTTTTGTATAAACGTACTCTACAACTTACGGCTGTTCGCTACAACCTCACTATCATTATTCCAACCTCTTTCAATTGGGGTAGTTAGGACACAACAGTTTCATACAGTATGTCTGTGGATTCCGTCAGTTTGGACAATGTGCCATTTAAATGTCCCAGGAGTACATCTCGGAACTTACTGCACTTTCTTTTCAATCATTTCAGTAGGTAGTAGGCAGGTACCAAACAGGCAGGTACTACTGCCTAAGAAGATATTGGAAGCATAATGTATTGTCTAATCACTAATGGTAGACCCTGGTGCCAGATGGCAACACGAAAATTGTGACCAAGTCCCAGGTTGCTGATCTGAATTTCTGCTTCATTTACACACAATTGCAGGGTCTCAATTATTTCTCTTGCTATTGACAACACAACATACATATAAAGTTTCTTACTTTTGTTTTGTTTTTTTTCATTTTTGTATTTCTTTATGGTTCTTTCTTATTATTATTATAATTTTTATTTTATTTTATTTTCAATTTTGTATTTTATATTATAATGTTATTATTATTATTATTATTATTATTATTATTATTATTATTATTATTATTATTATTATTATTATTATTACTATCATTATTATTATTATTATTATTATTACATTTTCGCACCCAGGCCCGATGTGGGTCGGTGACCTGGGCTAATCCCCGTAAAAAAAAAAAAAAAAAAAAATCGCGAATTGATTGTCTGACCCTTATTATCTGCTAGACAATGATCTTCACCCTTATTATCCACTAGACACTGTTCTTCACCCTTATTGTCCACTACACACTGTTCTTCACCCTTATTATCCACCACACACTGTTCTTCACCCTTATTATCCACCACACACTGTTCTTCACCCTTATTATCCACCACACACTGTTCTTCACCCTTATTATTCACTACACAGTTCTTCACCGTTATCATCCACCACACACTGTTCTTCCTTATTATCCAATATATACTGTTCTCCACTGTTATTATCCACCACACAGTTCTTCACCCTTTTTATCTGCCACACACTGTTCTTCTCCCTTATTATCCACCACACACAGTTCTGCACTCCTATTATCCATCACACAGTTCTTCATTCTTAATATCCATCGCTCACTGTTTTTTCTTTTATTATCCATTGCAAACTGTTCTTCTCACCTTATTATCCACTACACACTCTTATTATCCACCACAAACTGTTTTCCTTTCTTATTATCCACAACACACTGTTCTTCACCCTTACTATCCACTACGCAGTTCTTCATCATTATTATCTGTTCTTCTCCCTTATTATCCACCACACACTGTTCTTCACTCTTATTATCCAACACACAGTTCTTCACCCTTAGTATCCATCACACTTTGTTCTTCTCCCTTATTATCCGCTACACATCCTTATCATCCACCACACACTGTTCTTTACTCTTATTATCCAAAACACAGTTCTTCACCCATAATATCTATCACACCCTGTTCTTCTCCCTTATTATCCACTAAACACCCTTATTATACACCACATAGTTATTCATCCTTATTACACACCACACTGTTTTTCCTCCTTAATATCCACTACACACTGTTCTTCACAATTATTATCCATCACACCCTGTTCTTCTTCATTATTATCCACCACACACTGTTGTTTTCCCTTATTATCCACTGCACACTGTTCTTAACACTTAGTATCCATCACACTCTTCTTCTCCCTTATTATCCACCACACTGTTTTTTCCTTATTATTCAGTACACACTGTTCTTCACCCTTATTATCCATCTTACAGTTCTTCATCCTTATTATAGCACATACTGTTCTTCTCCCTTATTATCAGTAGGTAGTAGGCAGCTATCAAACAGGGAGGTACTACCGCCTGGGAAGATATTGGAACCATAATGTATTGTCTAATGGTAGACCCTGCTGCCAGATGGCATCACGAAAATTGTGACCAAGTCCCAGGTTGCTGATCTGACTTTCTGCTTCATTTACACACAATTGCAGGGTCTCAATTGTTTCTCTTACTTTCAAAACACAACATACATATATTGTTTCTCACGATTGATCTTCTTTTAAATTTCTTTACTATTATTACTATTATTAATATTATTATTATTATTATTAATATTATTATTATTATTATCAGTGTTGTTATTATTATTATTATTATTATTATTATTATTATTATCATCATCAGTGTTGTTATTATTTTTATTATTATTATTATTATTATTATTATTATTATTATCATCATCAGTGTTGTTATTATTTTTATTATTATTATTATTATTATTATTATTATTATTATCATCATCAGTGTTGTTATTATTATTATTATTATTATTATTATTATTATTATTATTATCATCATCATCAGTGTTGTTATTATTTTTATTATTGTTATTATTATTTTATTTTTTATTTTTTATTATAAATTTTATTTACTATGGAATAAGTACTATTATTATTTTCGCCCCCCAGGCCTTGGTATGGGTTAGTTACCTGTGCCCGGGTGGGCTAATCCCCGTATAAAAAAAAAGAAAAAAAACATTATTCTTTACTCCTATTATCCACCACACAGTTCTTCACCCTTATTATCAACCACACATTTATTCTTCCTTATTATCCACCATACACTGTTCTTAAACCTTTGTATCCACCACACAGTTCTTCACCCTTATTATCAACCACACATTTATTCTTCCTTATTATCCACCATACACTGTTCTTAAACCTTTGTATCCACCACACAGTTCTTCACCCTTATTATCAACCACACATTTATTCTTCCTTATTATCCACCATACACTGTTCTTAACCCTTAGTATCCACCACACAGTTCTTCACGCTTAGTTTCCATCACAAACTGTTCTTCTCCCTTATTATCCACTATATACCCTTATTATCCGCCACACGCTGTTCTTCAGCCTTTTTATCTACCACACACTGTTTTTCACAATTTTTATCCACCACACAGTACTTACCCCTTATCATCCACCACACACTGTTCTTCCTTAATGTCCATTACATACTCTTCTTCACCCTTATTATCCCACCACACCCTGTTCTTCTCCCTTATTATCCACCACACACTGTCCTTCACCCTTATTATCCACCACACAGTTCTTCACCCTTAGTATCCACCACACACACTGTTCTTCATCCTTACTATCCACCATGCAGTTCTTCATCCTTATTATCTGTTCTTCTCCCTTATTATCCACCAAACGCTATTTTTCAGCCTTTTTTATCCACTACACACTGTTCTTCAACCTTTTTATCCACCATACAGTTCTTCACCCATAATATCCACCACTTAGTTCTTCACCCTCACTATCCACCACACAGTTCTTCACCCTTAATATCCACCACTCAGTTCTTCACACTCATTATCCACCACACAGTTCTTCACCCTTAATATCCACCACTCGGTTCTTCACCCTCATTATCTACCACACACTGTTCTTCTCCCTTATTATCCACCACACACAGTTCTTCACCCTTAATATCCACCACTCATTTCTTCACCCTCATTATCCACCACACAGTTCTTCACCCTTAATATCCACCACTCATTTCTTCACCCTCATTATCCACCACTTAGATCTTCACCCTTAATATTCACCACACTGTTCTTCTCCCTTATTATCCAGTACACACTGTTCTTCACCCTCATTATCCACCACACAGTTCTTCACCCTTAATATCCACCACTCAGTTCTTCACCCTCATTATCCACCACACAGTTCTTCACCCTTAATATCCACCAATCATTTCTTCACCCTCATTATCCACCACTCAGTTCTTCACCCTTTTTATCCACCACACAGTTATTCACCCTTATTATCCAACACTCAGTTCTTCACCCTCATTATCCACCACACAGTTCTTCACCCTTAATATCCACCACTCAGTTCTTCACCCTTTTTATCCACAACAGTTCTTCACCCTTAATATCCACCACTCAGTTCTTCACCCTCATTATCCACCACACAGTTCTTCACCCTAAATATCCACCACGCAGTTCTTCACCCTCATTATCCACCACACACTTCTTCACCCTTAATATCCACCTATCATTTCTTCACCCTCATTATCCACCACACAGTTCTTCACCCTTAATATCCACCACTCATTTCTTCACCCTCATTATCCACCACTCAGTTCTTCACCCTTAATATTCACAACACTGTTCTTCTCCCTTATTATCCAGTACACACTTTTCTTCACCCTCATTATCCACCACACAGTTCTTCACCCTTAATATCCATTACTCAGTTCTTCACCCTTAATATCCACCACTCAGTTCTTCACCCTTATTATCCAGTACACACTGTTCTTCACCCTCATTATCCACCACACAGTTCTTCACCCTTAATATCCACCACTCAGTTCTTCACCCTCATTATCCACCACTCAGTTCTTCACCCTCATTATCCACCACTCAGTACTTCACCCTTAATATCCACCACACTGTTCTTCTACCCTTATCATTATCCACCACACAGTTTCTTCACCCTCATTATCCACCACACACTGTTCTTCACCCTCATTATCCACCACACACAGTTCTTCACCCTCATTATCCACCACACAGTTCTTGACCCTTAACATCCACCACTCAGTTCTTCACCCTCATCATCCACCACACAGTTCTTCACCCCTAATATCCACCACTCAGTTCTTCACCCTTTTAATCCACCACACAGTTCTTCACCCTTAATATCCACCACTCAGTTCTTCACCCTCATTATCCACCACTCAGTTCTTCACCCTTAATATCCACCACACAGTTCTTCACCCTCATATCCACCACTCAGTTCTTCACCCTTATATCCACCACTCAGTTCTTCACCCTATTATCCACCACACAGTTCTTCACCCTTATATCCACCACACAGTTCTTCACCCTCATTATCCACACACAGTTCTTCACCCTCATTATCCACCACACAGTTCTTCACCCTCATTATCCACCACACAGTTCTTCACCCTCATTATCCACCACTCAGTTCTTCACCCTTAATATCCACCACTCAGTTCTTCACCCTCATTATCCACCACACAGTTCTTCACCCTCATTATCCACCACACAGTTCTTCACCCTCATTATCCACCACACAGTTCTTCACCCTCATTATCCACCACACAGTTCTTCACCCTCATATCCACCACACAGTTCTTCACCCTCATTATCCACCACACAGTTCTTCACCCTCATTATCCACCACACAGTTCTTCACCCTCATTATCCACCACACAGTTCTTCACCCTTAATATCCACCACTCAGTTCTTCACCCTCATTATCCACCACACAGTTCTTCACCCTCATTATCCACCACTCAGTTCTTCACCCTTAATATCCACCACTCAGTTCTTCACCCTTATTATCCACCACTCAGTTCTTCACCCTCATTATCCACCACACAGTTCTTCACCCTTATTATCCACCACTCAGTTCTTCACCCTCATTATCCACCACACAGTTCTTCACCCTTAATATCCACCACTCAGTTCTTCACCCTTATTATCCACCACTCAGTTCTTCACCCTTAATATCCACCACTCAGTTCTTCACCCTATTATCCACCACTCAGTTCTTCACCCTTATTATCCACCACACAGTTCTTCACCCTTATATCCACCACTCAGTTCTTCACCCTTATTATCCACCACTCAGTTCTTCACCCTTATTATCCACCACACAGTTCTTCACCCTCATTATCCACCACTCAGTTCTTCACCCTTAATATCCACCACTCATTTCTTCACCCTCATTATCCACCACACAGTTCTTCACCCTCATTATCCACCACTCAGTTCTTCACCCTCATTATCCACCACTCAGTTCTTCACCCTCATTATCCACCACTCAGTTCTTCACCCTTAATATCCACCACACAGTTCTTCACCCTCATTATCCACCACTCAGTTCTTCACCCTTAATATCCACCACTCAGTTCTTCACCCTTAATATCCACCACACAGTTCTTCACCCTTATTATCCACCACTCAGTTCTTCACCCTCATTATCCACCACACAGTTCTTCACCCTTAATATCCACCACTCAGTTCTTCACCCTTAATATCCACCACACAGTTCTTCACCCTCATATCCACCACTCAGTTCTTCACCCTCATTATCCACCACACAGTTCTTCACCCTTAATATCCACCACTCAGTTCTTCACCCTCATTATCCACCACTCAGTTCTTCACCCTCATAATCCACCACTCAGTTCTTCACCCTCATTATCCACCACTCAGTTCTTCACCCTCATTATCCACCACTCAGTTCTTCACCCTCATTATCCACCACTCAGTTCTTCACCCTTTATATCCACCACTCAGTTCTTCACCCTATATATCCACCACTCAGTTCTTCACCCTTATATCCACCACTCAGTTCTTCACCCTCATTATCCACCACTCAGTTCTTCACCCTTAATATCCACCACTCAGTTCTTCACCCTCATTATCCACCACTCAGTTCTTCACCCTCATTATCCACCACTCAGTTCTTCACCCTCATTATCCACCACTCAGTTCTTCACCCTTAATATCCACCACTCAGTTCTTCACCCTTATTATCCACCACTCAGTTCTTCACCCTTAATATCCACCACTCAGTTCTTCACCCTCATTATCCACCACACAGTTCTTCACCCTTAATATCCACCACTCAGTTCTTCACCCTCATTATCCACCACTCAGTTCTTCACCCTTAATATCCACCACTCAGTTCTTCACCCTCATTATCCACCACTCAGTTCTTCACCCTCATTATCCACCACTCAGTTCTTCACCCTTAATATCCACCACTCAGTTCTTCACCCTCATTATCCACCACACAGTTCTTCACCCTTAATATCCACCACTCAGTTCTTCACCCTCATTATCCACCACTCAGTTCTTCACCCTCATTATCCACCACACAGTTCTTCACCCTTATCATCCACCACTCAGTTCTTCACCCTCATTATCCACCACTCAGTTCTTCACCCTCATTATCCACCACTCAGTTCTTCACCCTCATTATCCACCACTCAGTTCTTCACCCTTATATCCACCACTCAGTTCTTCACCCTCATTATCCACCACACAGTTCTTCACCCTTAATATCCACCACTCAGTTCTTCACCCTCATTATCCACCACTCAGTTCTTCACCCTTAATATCCACCACTCAGTTCTTCACCCTCATTATCCACCACACAGTTCTTCACCCTCATTATCCACCACTCAGTTCTTCACCCTTAATATCCACCACTCAGTTCTTCACCCTCATTATCCACCACTCAGTTCTTCACCCTCATTATCCACCACTCAGTTCTTCACCCTCATTATCCACCACACAGTTCTTCACCCTTAATATCCACCACTCAGTTCTTCACCCTCATTATCCACCACTCAGTTCTTCACCCTCATTATCCACCACTCAGTTCTTCACCCTCATTATCCACCACTCAGTTCTTCACCCTTAATATCCACCACTCAGTTCTTCACCCTCATTATCCACCACACAGTTCTTCACCCTTAATATCCACCACTCAGTTCTTCACCCTCATTATCCACCACACAGTTCTTCACCCTTATATCCACCACTCAGTTCTTCACCCTCATTATCCACCACACAGTTCTTCACCCTTAATATCCACCACTCAGTTCTTCACCCTCATTATCCACCACTCAGTTCTTCACCCTCATTATCCACCACACAGTTCTTCACCCTTAATATCCACCACTCAGTTCTTCACCCTTATATCCACCACTCAGTTCTTCACCCTCATTATCCACCACTCAGTTCTTCACCCTTAATATCCACCACTCAGTTCTTCACCCTCATTATCCACCACTCAGTTCTTCACCCTCATTATCCACCACTCAGTTCTTCACCCTTAATATCCACCACTCAGTTCTTCACCCTCATATCCACCACTCAGTTCTTCACCCTAAATATCCACCACTCAGTTCTTCACCCTCATATCCACCACTCAGTTCTTCACCCTTATATCCACCACTCAGTTCTTCACCCTCATTATCCACCACTCAGTTCTTCACCCGTTATATCCACCACTCAGTTCTTCACCCTCATTATCCACCACTCAGTTCTTCACCCTTATATCCACCACTCAGTTCTTCACCCTAATATCCACCACTCAGTTCTTCACCCTCATAATCCACCACACAGTTCTTCACCCTCATATCCACCACTCAGTTCTTCACCCTCATTATCCACCACTCAGTTCTTCACCCTTAATATCCACCACTCAGTTCTTCACCCTCATTATCCACCACTCAGTTCTTCACCCTCATTATCCACCACTCAGTTCTTCACCCTTAATATCCACCACTCAGTTCTTCACCCTCATTATCCACCACTCAGTTCTTCACCCTTAATATCCACCACTCAGTTCTTCACCCTCATTATCCACCACTCAGTTCTTCACCCTCATTATCCACCACTCAGTTCTTCACCCTTAATATCCACCACTCAGTTCTTCACCCTCATTATCCACCACTCAGTTCTTCACCCTTAATATCCACCACTCAGTTCTTCACCCTTATTATCCACCACTCAGTTCTTCACCCTTAATATCCACCACTCAGTTCTTCACCCTCATTATCCACCACTCAGTTCTTCACCCTCATTATCCACCACTCAGTTCTTCACCCTCATTATCCACCACTCAGTTCTTCACCCTCATTATCCACCACTCAGTTCTTCACCCTCATTATCCACCACTCAGTTCTTCACCCTCATTATCCACCACACAGTTCTTCACCCTTAATATCCACCACTCAGTTCTTCACCCTCATTATCCACCACTCAGTTCTTCACCCTCATTATCCACCACTCAGTTCTTCACCCTTATTATCCACCACTCAGTTCTTCACCCTCATTATCCACCACTCAGTTCTTCACCCTTAATATCCACCACTCAGTTCTTCACCCTCATTATCCACCACTCAGTTCTTCACCCTTATATCCACCACTCAGTTCTTCACCCTTAATATCCACCACTCAGTTCTTCACCCTTATATCCACCACTCAGTTCTTCACCCTTAATATCCACCACACAGTTCTTCACCCTTATATCCACCACACAGTTCTTCACCCTTAATATCCACCACTCAGTTCTTCACCCTTATATCCACCACTCAGTTCTTCACCCTCATTATCCACCACTCAGTTCTTCACCCTCATATCCACCACTCAGTTCTTCACCCTCATTATCCATCACTCAGTTCTTCACCCTCATAATCCACCACTCAGTTCTTCACCCTCATTATCCACCACTCAGTTCTTCACCCTCATTATCCACCACTCAGTTCTTCACCCTCATTATCCACCACACAGTTCTTCACCCTTTATCCACCACTCAGTTCTTCACCCTCATTATCCACCACTCAGTTCTTCACCCTTAATATCCACCACTCAGTTCTTCACCCTCATTATCCACCACACAGTTCTTCACCCTTAATATCCACCACTCAGTTCTTCACCCTCATTATCCACCACACAGTTCTTCACCCTTAATATCCACCACTCAGTTCTTCACCCTCATTATCCACCACTCAGTTCTTCACCCTCATTATCCACCACTCAGTTCTTCACCCTCATATCCACCACTCAGTTCTTCACCCTTAATATCCACCACTCAGTTCTTCACCCTCATTATCCACCACTCAGTTCTTCACCCTTAATATCCACCACTCAGTTCTTCACCCTCATTATCCACCACTCAGTTCTTCACCCTTAATATCCACCACTCAGTTCTTCACCCTCATTATCCACCACTCAGTTCTTCACCCTCATTATCCACCACTCAGTTCTTCACCCTTAATATCCACCACTCAGTTCTTCACCCTCATTATCCACCACTCAGTTCTTCACCCTCATTATCCACCACTCAGTTCTTCACCCTTATATCCACCACTCAGTTCTTCACCCTCATTATCCACCACTCAGTTCTTCACCCTCATTATCCACCACTCAGTTCTTCACCCTTATATCCACCACTCAGTTCTTCACCCTCATTATCCACCACTCAGTTCTTCACCCTCATTATCCACCACTCAGTTCTTCACCCTTAATATCCACCACTCAGTTCTTCACCCTCATTATCCACCACACAGTTCTTCACCCTTAATATCCACCACTCAGTTCTTCACCCTCATATCCACCACACAGTTCTTCACCCTTAATATCCACCACTCAGTTCTTCACCCTCATTATCCACCACACAGTTCTTCACCCTTATATCCACCACTCAGTTCTTCACCCTTAATATCCACCACTCAGTTCTTCACCCTCATTATCCACCACTCAGTTCTTCACCCTATATCCACCACCAGTTCTTCACCCTTCATATCCACCACTCAGTTCTTCACCCTCATTATCCACCACTCAGTTCTTCACCCTCATTATCCACCACTCAGTTCTTCACCCTCATTATCCACCACTCAGTTCTTCACCCTCATTATCCACCACTCAGTTCTTCACCCTTAATATCCACCACTCAGTTCTTCACCCTCATTATCCACCACTCAGTTCTTCACCCTTATATCCACCACTCAGTTCTTCACCCTCATTATCCACCACTCAGTTCTTCACCCTCAATATCCACCACTCAGTTCTTCACCCTTATTATCCACCACTCAGTTCTTCACCCTCATTATCCACCACTCAGTTCTTCACCCTCATATCCACCACTCAGTTCTTCACCCTTAATATCCACCACTCAGTTCTTCACCCTCATTATCCACCACTCAGTTCTTCACCCTTATATCCACCACTCAGTTCTTCACCCTCATTATCCACCACTCAGTTCTTCACCCTTATATCCACCACTCAGTTCTTCACCCTCATTATCCACCACACAGTTCTTCACCCTTAATATCCACCACTCAGTTCTTCACCCTCATTATCCACCACTCAGTTCTTCACCCTCATTATCCACCACACAGTTCTTCACCCTCATTATCCACCACTCAGTTCTTCACCCTTAATATCCACCACTCAGTTCTTCACCCTCATTATCCACCACTCAGTTCTTCACCCTCATTATCCACCACTCAGTTCTTCACCCTTATATCCACCACTCAGTTCTTCACCCTCATTATCCACCACTCAGTTCTTCACCCTTAATATCCACCACTCAGTTCTTCACCCTCATTATCCACCACTCAGTTCTTCACCCTCATTATCCACCACTCAGTTCTTCACCCTTATTATCCACCACTCAGTTCTTCACCCTCATTATCCACCACTCAGTTCTTCACCCTCATTATCCACCACTCAGTTCTTCACCCTCATTATCCACCACTCAGTTCTTCACCCTTAATATCCACCACTCAGTTCTTCACCCTCATTATCCACCACACAGTTCTTCACCCTCATTATCCACCACTCAGTTCTTCACCCTTAATATCCACCACTCAGTTCTTCACCCTTATATCCACCACACAGTTCTTCACCCTCATTATCCACCACTCAGTTCTTCACCCTTAATATCCACCACTCAGTTCTTCACCCTTAATATCCACCACACAGTTCTTCACCCTCATTATCCACCACACAGTTCTTCACCCTTAATATCCACCACTCAGTTCTTCACCCTTATTATCCACCACTCAGTTCTTCACCCTCATTATCCACCACTCAGTTCTTCACCCTCATATCCACCACACAGTTCTTCACCCTCCATATCCACCACTCAGTTCTTCACCCTCATTATCCACCACTCAGTTCTTCACCCTCATTATCCACCACTCAGTTCTTCACCCTCATTATCCACCACTCAGTTCTTCACCCTTAATATCCACCACTCAGTTCTTCACCCTCATTATCCACCACACAGTTCTTCACCCTTAATATCCACCACTCAGTTCTTCACCCTTAATATCCACCACTCAGTTCTTCACCCTTAATATCCACCACTCAGTTCTTCACCCTCATTATCCACCACACAGTTCTTCACCCTTAATATCCACCACTCAGTTCTTCACCCTCATTATCCACCACACAGTTCTTCACCCTTATATCCACCACTCAGTTCTTCACCCTCATTATCCACCACTCAGTTCTTCACCCTTAATATCCACCACTCAGTTCTTCACCCTCATTATCCACCACTCAGTTCTTCACCCTCATTATCCACCACTCAGTTCTTCACCCTTATATCCACCACTCAGTTCTTCACCCTTAATATCCACCACTCAGTTCTTCACCCTCATTATCCACCACTCAGTTCTTCACCCTTAATATCCACCACTCAGTTCTTCACCCTCATTATCCACCACTCAGTTCTTCACCCTTATCATCCACCACACAGTTCTTCACCCTCATTATCCACCACTCAGTTCTTCACCCTCATTATCCACCACTCAGTTCTTCACCCTTAATATCCACCACTCAGTTCTTCACCCTCATTATCCACCACACAGTTCTTCACCCTTATATCCACCACACAGTTCTTCACCCTCATATCCACCACACAGTTCTTCACCCTTAATATCCACCACTCAGTTCTTCACCCTCATTATCCACCACTCAGTTCTTCACCCTCATTATCCACCACTCAGTTCTTCACCCTTAATATCCACCACTCAGTTCTTCACCCTCATTATCCACCACTCAGTTCTTCACCCTTAATATCCACCACTCAGTTCTTCACCCTCATTATCCACCACTCAGTTCTTCACCCTTAATATCCACCACTCAGTTCTTCACCCTCATTATCCACCACTCAGTTCTTCACCCTTAATATCCACCACTCAGTTCTTCACCCTCATTATCCACCACTCAGTTCTTCACCCTCATTATCCACCACTCAGTTCTTCACCCTTAATATCCACCACTCAGTTCTTCACCCTTAATATCCACCACTCAGTTCTTCACCCTCATTATCCACCACACAGTTCTTCACCCTTATATCCACCACTCAGTTCTTCACCCTCATTATCCACCACACAGTTCTTCACCCTTATATCCACCACACAGTTCTTCACCCTCATTATCCACCACACAGTTCTTCACCCTTAATATCCACCACTCAGTTCTTCACCCTCATTATCCACCACTCAGTTCTTCACCCTCATTATCCACCACTCAGTTCTTCACCCTTAATATCCACCACTCAGTTCTTCACCCTCATTATCCACCACACAGTTCTTCACCCTTATATCCACCACTCAGTTCTTCACCCTCATTATCCACCACTCAGTTCTTCACCCTTAATATCCACCACTCAGTTCTTCACCCTCATTATCCACCACTCAGTTCTTCACCCTCATTATCCACCACTCAGTTCTTCACCCTTAATATCCACCACTCAGTTCTTCACCCTCATATCCACCACTCAGTTCTTCACCCTCATTATCCACCACTCAGTTCTTCACCCTTAATATCCACCACTCAGTTCTTCACCCTCATTATCCACCACTCAGTTCTTCACCCTTAATATCCACCACTCAGTTCTTCACCCTCATTATCCACCACTCAGTTCTTCACCCTCATTATCCACCACTCAGTTCTTCACCCTTAATATCCACCACTCAGTTCTTCACCCTTATTATCCACCACACAGTTCTTCACCCTCATTATCCACCACACAGTTCTTCACCCTTAATATCCACCACTCAGTTCTTCACCCTAATATCCACCACTCAGTTCTTCACCCTCATTATCCACCACTCAGTTCTTCACCCTTAATATCCACCACTCAGTTCTTCACCCTCATTATCCACCACTCAGTTCTTCACCCTCATTATCCACCACTCAGTTCTTCACCCTTATATCCACCACTCAGTTCTTCACCCTCATTATCCACCACTCAGTTCTTCACCCTTAATATCCACCACTCAGTTCTTCACCCTCATTATCCACCACTCAGTTCTTCACCCTCATTATCCACCACACAGTTCTTCACCCTTAATATCCACCACTCAGTTCTTCACCCTTAATATCCACCACTCAGTTCTTCACCCTCATTATCCACCACACAGTTCTTCACCCTTAATATCCACCACTCAGTTCTTCACCCTCATTATCCACCACACAGTTCTTCACCCTTATATCCACCACTCAGTTCTTCACCCTCATTATCCACCACACAGTTCTTCACCCTTAATATCCACCACTCAGTTCTTCACCCTCATTATCCACCACACAGTTCTTCACCCTCATATCCACCACTCAGTTCTTCACCCTCAATATCCACCACTCAGTTCTTCACCCTCATTATCCACCACTCAGTTCTTCACCCTTAATATCCACCACTCAGTTCTTCACCCTCATTATCCACCACCAGTTCTTCACCCTATATCCACCACTCAGTTCTTCACCCTTATTATCCACCACTCAGTTCTTCACCCTCATTATCCACCACACAGTTCTTCACCCTTATTATCCACCACTCAGTTCTTCACCCTTAATATCCACCACTCAGTTCTTCACCCTCATTATCCACCACTCAGTTCTTCACCCTTAATATCCACCACTCAGTTCTTCACCCTCATTATCCACCACTCAGTTCTTCACCCTCATTATCCACCACTCAGTTCTTCACCCTTATATCCACCACTCAGTTCTTCACCCTCATTATCCACCACTCAGTTCTTCACCCTTATATCCACCACTCAGTTCTTCACCCTCATTATCCACCACTCAGTTCTTCACCCTCATTATCCACCACTCAGTTCTTCACCCTTAATATCCACCACTCAGTTCTTCACCCTCATTATCCACCACACAGTTCTTCACCCTCATTATCCACCACTCAGTTCTTCACCCTCATTATCCACCACTCAGTTCTTCACCCTCATATCCACCACTCAGTTCTTCACCCTTATATCCACCACTCAGTTCTTCACCCTCATTATCCACCACTCAGTTCTTCACCCTCATTATCCACCACTCAGTTCTTCACCCTTAATATCCACCACTCAGTTCTTCACCCTCATTATCCACCACTCAGTTCTTCACCCTTAATATCCACCACTCAGTTCTTCACCCTCATTATCCACCACTCAGTTCTTCACCCTCATTATCCACCACTCAGTTCTTCACCCTTAATATCCACCACACAGTTCTTCACCCTCATTATCCACCACACAGTTCTTCACCCTCATTATCCACCACTCAGTTCTTCACCCTTAATATCCACCACTCAGTTCTTCACCCTCATTATCCACCACTCAGTTCTTCACCCTTAATATCCACCACTCAGTTCTTCACCCTCATATCCACCACTCAGTTCTTCACCCTCATTATCCACCACTCAGTTCTTCACCCTCATTATCCACCACTCAGTTCTTCACCCTTATCATCCACCACTCAGTTCTTCACCCTAATTATCCACCACTCAGTTCTTCACCCTATAGCCACCACTCAGTTCTTCACCCTCATATCCACCACTCAGTTCTTCACCCTCATATCCACCACTCAGTTCTTCACCCTCATTATCCACCACACAGTTCTTCACCCTTAATATCCACCACTCAGTTCTTCACCCTTATATCCACCACTCAGTTCTTCACCCTCATTATCCACCACTCAGTTCTTCACCCTTAATATCCACCACACAGTTCTTCACCCTTAATATCCACCACTCAGTTCTTCACCCTCATTATCCACCACTCAGTTCTTCACCCTTAATATCCACCACTCAGTTCTTCACCCTCATTATCCACCACACAGTTCTTCACCCTTAATATCCACCACTCAGTTCTTCACCCTCATTATCCACCACACAGTTCTTCACCCTTAATATCCACCACTCAGTTCTTCACCCTCATTATCCACCACTCAGTTCTTCACCCTTAATATCCACCACTCAGTTCTTCACCCTTAATATCCACCACTCAGTTCTTCACCCTCATTATCCACCACACAGTTCTTCACCCTTAATATCCACCACTCAGTTCTTCACCCTCATTATCCACCACTCAGTTCTTCACCCTTATATCCACCACTCAGTTCTTCACCCTCATTATCCACCACACAGTTCTTCACCCTTAATATCCACCACTCAGTTCTTCACCCTCATTATCCACCACTCAGTTCTTCACCCTCATTATCCACCACTCAGTTCTTCACCCTCATTATCCACCACTCAGTTCTTCACCCTTAATATCCACCACTCAGTTCTTCACCCTCATTATCCACCACTCAGTTCTTCACCCTTAATATCCACCACTCAGTTCTTCACCCTCATTATCCACCACACAGTTCTTCACCCTTAATATCCACCACTCAGTTCTTCACCCTCATTATCCACCACTCAGTTCTTCACCCTCATTATCCACCACTCAGTTCTTCACCCTTAATATCCACCACTCAGTTCTTCACCCTCATTATCCACCACACAGTTCTTCACCCTTATCATCCACCACACAGTTCTTCACCCTCATTATCCACCACACAGTTCTTCACCCTTAATATCCACCACTCAGTTCTTCACCCTTAATATCCACCACTCAGTTCTTCACCCTTAATATCCACCACTCAGTTCTTCACCCTCATTATCCACCACACAGTTCTTCACCCTTATATCCACCACTCAGTTCTTCACCCTCATTATCCACCACACAGTTCTTCACCCTTAATATCCACCACTCAGTTCTTCACCCTCATATCCACCACACAGTTCTTCACCCTTAATATCCACCACTCAGTTCTTCACCCTCATTATCCACCACTCAGTTCTTCACCCTCATTATCCACCACTCAGTTCTTCACCCTTAATATCCACCACTCAGTTCTTCACCCTCATTATCCACCACTCAGTTCTTCACCCTTATATCCACCACACAGTTCTTCACCCTTATCATCCACCACTCAGTTCTTCACCCTCATTATCCACCACTCAGTTCTTCACCCTTATATCCACCACTCAGTTCTTCACCCTCATTATCCACCACTCAGTTCTTCACCCTCATTATCCACCACTCAGTTCTTCACCCTCATTATCCACCACTCAGTTCTTCACCCTCATTATCCACCACTCAGTTCTTCACCCTTATTATCCACCACTCAGTTCTTCACCCTCATTATCCACCACTCAGTTCTTCACCCTTAATATCCACCACACAGTTCTTCACCCTTAATATCCACCACTCAGTTCTTCACCCTTAATATCCACCACTCAGTTCTTCACCCTCATTATCCACCACACAGTTCTTCACCCTTAATATCCACCACTCAGTTCTTCACCCTCATTATCCACCACTCAGTTCTTCACCCTTATATCCACCACTCAGTTCTTCACCCTCATTATCCACCACACAGTTCTTCACCCTTAATATCCACCACTCAGTTCTTCACCCTCATTATCCACCACACAGTTCTTCACCCTTAATATCCACCACTCAGTTCTTCACCCTCATTATCCACCACTCAGTTCTTCACCCTCATTATCCACCACTCAGTTCTTCACCCTATATCCACCACTCAGTTCTTCACCCTCATTATCCACCACTCAGTTCTTCACCCTTATATCCACCACTCAGTTCTTCACCCTTTATATCCACCACTCAGTTCTTCACCCTCATTATCCACCACTCAGTTCTTCACCCTCATTATCCACCACTCAGTTCTTCACCCTCATATCCACCACTCAGTTCTTCACCCTTAATATCCACCACTCAGTTCTTCACCCTCATTATCCACCACACAGTTCTTCACCCTTAATATCCACCACTCAGTTCTTCACCCTTATATCCACCACTCAGTTCTTCACCCTTATATCCACCACTCAGTTCTTCACCCTCATTATCCACCACTCAGTTCTTCACCCTTAATATCCACCACTCAGTTCTTCACCCTCATTATCCACCACTCAGTTCTTCACCCTTATATCCACCACTCAGTTCTTCACCCTCATTATCCACCACTCAGTTCTTCACCCTCATTATCCACCACTCAGTTCTTCACCCTTAATATCCACCACTCAGTTCTTCACCCTTATATCCACCACTCAGTTCTTCACCCTCATTATCCACCACTCAGTTCTTCACCCTCATTATCCACCACACAGTTCTTCACCCTTAATATCCACCACTCAGTTCTTCACCCTCATTATCCACCACTCAGTTCTTCACCCTTAATATCCACCACTCAGTTCTTCACCCTCATTATCCACCACTCAGTTCTTCACCCTTATATCCACCACTCAGTTCTTCACCCTCATTATCCACCACTCAGTTCTTCACCCTTATATCCACCACTCAGTTCTTCACCCTTATATCCACCACTCAGTTCTTCACCCTTATATCCACCACTCAGTTCTTCACCCTCATTATCCACCACACAGTTCTTCACCCTTAATATCCACCACTCAGTTCTTCACCCTCATTATCCACCACTCAGTTCTTCACCCTCATTATCCACCACTCAGTTCTTCACCCTTAATATCCACCACTCAGTTCTTCACCCTCATTATCCACCACTCAGTTCTTCACCCTCATATCCACCACTCAGTTCTTCACCCTTATTATCCACCACTCAGTTCTTCACCCTCATTATCCACCACTCAGTTCTTCACCCTTAATATCCACCACTCAGTTCTTCACCCTCATTATCCACCACTCAGTTCTTCACCCTCATTATCCACCACTCAGTTCTTCACCCTTAATATCCACCACTCAGTTCTTCACCCTCATTATCCACCACTCAGTTCTTCACCCTCATTATCCACCACTCAGTTCTTCACCCTCATATCCACCACTCAGTTCTTCACCCTCATTATCCACCACTCAGTTCTTCACCCTTAATATCCACCACTCAGTTCTTCACCCTCATTATCCACCACACAGTTCTTCACCCTCATATCCACCACTCAGTTCTTCACCCTTAATATCCACCACTCAGTTCTTCACCCTCATTATCCACCACACAGTTCTTCACCCTTAATCCACCACTCAGTTCTTCACCCTCATATCCACCACTCAGTTCTTCACCCTCATTATCCACCACTCAGTTCTTCACCCTCATATCCACCACTCAGTTCTTCACCCTCATTATCCACCACTCAGTTCTTCACCCTTAATATCCACCACTCAGTTCTTCACCCTCATTATCCACCACTCAGTTCTTCACCCTTAATATCCACCACTCAGTTCTTCACCCTCATTATCCACCACTCAGTTCTTCACCCTCATTATCCACCACTCAGTTCTTCACCCTTATATCCACCACTCAGTTCTTCACCCTCATTATCCACCACACAGTTCTTCACCCTTAATATCCACCACTCAGTTCTTCACCCTCATTATCCACCACACAGTTCTTCACCCTCATTATCCACCACTCAGTTCTTCACCCTTATATCCACCACTCAGTTCTTCACCCTTAATATCCACCACTCAGTTCTTCACCCTCATTATCCACCACACAGTTCTTCACCCTTAATATCCACCACTCAGTTCTTCACCCTCATTATCCACCACTCAGTTCTTCACCCTTAATATCCACCACTCAGTTCTTCACCCTCATTATCCACCACTCAGTTCTTCACCCTTAATATCCACCACTCAGTTCTTCACCCTCATTATCCACCACTCAGTTCTTCACCCTCATTATCCACCACTCAGTTCTTCACCCTCATTATCCACCACTCAGTTCTTCACCCTTAATATCCACCACTCAGTTCTTCACCCTCATAATCCACCACTCAGTTCTTCACCCTCATTATCCACCACTCAGTTCTTCACCCTCATTATCCACCACTCAGTTCTTCACCCTTATATCCACCACTCAGTTCTTCACCCTCATTATCCACCACTCAGTTCTTCACCCTCATTATCCACCACTCAGTTCTTCACCCTTAATATCCACCACTCAGTTCTTCACCCTCATTATCCACCACTCAGTTCTTCACCCTTAATATCCACCACTCAGTTCTTCACCCTCATTATCCACCACTCAGTTCTTCACCCTTAATATCCACCACTCAGTTCTTCACCCTCATTATCCACCACTCAGTTCTTCACCCTCATTATCCACCACACCCTTCACCTAATCCACCACTCAGTTCTTCACCCTCATTATCCACCACTCAGTTCTTCACCCTTAATATCCACCACTCAGTTCTTCACCCTCATTATCCACCACTCAGTTCTTCACCCTCATATCCACCACTCAGTTCTTCACCCTCATTATCCACCACACAGTTCTTCACCCTTAATATCCACCACTCAGTTCTTCACCCTCATTATCCACCACTCAGTTCTTCACCCTTAATATCCACCACTCAGTTCTTCACCCTCATTATCCACCACTCAGTTCTTCACCCTTAATATCCACCACTCAGTTCTTCACCCTCATATCCACCACTCAGTTCTTCACCCTCATTATCCACCACACAGTTCTTCACCCTTATCATCCACCACTCAGTTCTTCACCCTCATTATCCACCACACAGTTCTTCACCCTCAATATCCACCACTCAGTTCTTCACCCTCATTATCCACCACTCAGTTCTTCACCCTTAATATCCACCACTCAGTTCTTCACCCTCATTATCCACCACTCAGTTCTTCACCCTTAATATCCACCACTCAGTTCTTCACCCTCATTATCCACCACTCAGTTCTTCACCCTCATTATCCACCACTCAGTTCTTCACCCTTATATCCACCACTCAGTTCTTCACCCTCATTATCCACCACTCAGTTCTTCACCCTTAATATCCACCACTCAGTTCTTCACCCTCATTATCCACCACTCAGTTCTTCACCCTCATTATCCACCACTCAGTTCTTCACCCTCATTATCCACCACTCAGTTCTTCACCCTTATATCCACCACTCAGTTCTTCACCCTCATATCCACCACTCAGTTCTTCACCCTTAATATCCACCACTCAGTTCTTCACCCTCATTATCCACCACTCAGTTCTTCACCCTTATATCCACCACCAGTTCTTCACCCTTATATCCACCACTCAGTTCTTCACCCTCATTATCCACCACACAGTTCTTCACCCTTATATCCACCACACAGTTCTTCACCCTTTTATCCACCACTCAGTTCTTCACCCTTAATATCCACCACTCAGTTCTTCACCCTCATTATCCACCACTCAGTTCTTCACCCTTATTATCCACCACTCAGTTCTTCACCCTTAATATCCACCACTCAGTTCTTCACCCTCATTATCCACCACTCAGTTCTTCACCCTTAATATCCACCACTCAGTTCTTCACCCTCATTATCCACCACTCAGTTCTTCACCCTCATTATCCACCACTCAGTTCTTCACCCTTAATATCCACCACTCAGTTCTTCACCCTCATTATCCACCACTCAGTTCTTCACCCTTAATATCCACCACTCAGTTCTTCACCCTCATTATCCACCACTCAGTTCTTCACCCTTAATATCCACCACTCAGTTCTTCACCCTCATTATCCACCACTCAGTTCTTCACCCTCATTATCCACCACTCAGTTCTTCACCCTCATTATCCACCACTCAGTTCTTCACCCTCATTATCCACCACTCAGTTCTTCACCCTCATTATCCACCACTCAGTTCTTCACCCTCATTATCCACCACTCAGTTCTTCACCCTTAATATCCACCACTCAGTTCTTCACCCTTAATATCCACCACTCAGTTCTTCACCCTCATTATCCACCACTCAGTTCTTCACCCTCATTATCCACCACTCAGTTCTTCACCCTCATTATCCACCACTCAGTTCTTCACCCTTAATATCCACCACTCAGTTCTTCACCCTCATTATCCACCACACAGTTCTTCACCCTTATCATCCACCACACAGTTCTTCACCCTTAATATCCACCACACAGTTCTTCACCCTTAATATCCACCACTCAGTTCTTCACCCTTAATATCCACCACACAGTTCTTCACCCTTTTATCCACCACACAGTTCTTCACCCTTAATATCCACCACTCAGTTCTTCACCCTTATTATCCACCACTCAGTTCTTCACCCTCATTATCCACCACACAGTTCTTCACCCTCATTATCCACCACACAGTTCTTCACCCTCATATCCACCACTCAGTTCTTCACCCTCATTATCCACCACTCAGTTCTTCACCCTCATTATCCACCACTCAGTTCTTCACCCTCATTATCCACCACTCAGTTCTTCACCCTCATTATCCACCACTCAGTTCTTCACCCTCATATCCACCACTCAGTTCTTCACCCTCATTATCCACCACTCAGTTCTTCACCCTTAATATCCACCACTCAGTTCTTCACCCTCATTATCCACCACTCAGTTCTTCACCCTTAATATCCACCACTCAGTTCTTCACCCTCATTATCCACCACTCAGTTCTTCACCCTTAATATCCACCACTCAGTTCTTCACCCTCATTATCCACCACTCAGTTCTTCACCCTCATTATCCACCACTCAGTTCTTCACCCTTAATATCCACCACTCAGTTCTTCACCCTTAATATCCACCACTCAGTTCTTCACCCTCATTATCCACCACTCAGTTCTTCACCCTTAATATCCACCACTCAGTTCTTCACCCTCATTATCCACCACTCAGTTCTTCACCCTTAATATCCACCACTCAGTTCTTCACCCTCATTATCCACCACTCAGTTCTTCACCCTCATTATCCACCACTCAGTTCTTCACCCTTAATATCCACCACTCAGTTCTTCACCCTCATTATCCACCACTCAGTTCTTCACCCTTAATATCCACCACTCAGTTCTTCACCCTCATTATCCACCACTCAGTTCTTCACCCTCATTATCCACCACTCAGTTCTTCACCCTCATTATCCACCACTCAGTTCTTCACCCTCATTATCCACCACTCAGTTCTTCACCCTCATTATCCACCACTCAGTTCTTCACCCTCATTATCCACCACTCAGTTCTTCACCCTTAATATCCACCACTCAGTTCTTCACCCTCATTATCCACCACACAGTTCTTCACCCTAATATCCACCACACAGTTCTTCACCCTTATATCCACCACACAGTTCTTCACCCTTAATATCCACCACTCAGTTCTTCACCCTTAACATCCACCACACAGTTCTTCACCCTTATATCCACCACACAGTTCTTCACCCTTAATATCCACCACTCAGTTCTTCACCCTTATTATCCACCACTCAGTTCTTCACCCTCATTATCCACCACACAGTTCTTCACCCTCATTATCCACCACACAGTTCTTCACCCTTAATATCCACCACTCAGTTCTTCACCCTCATTATCCACCACTCAGTTCTTCACCCTCATTATCCACCACTCAGTTCTTCACCCTCATTATCCACCACTCAGTTCTTCACCCTCATAATCCACCACTCAGTTCTTCACCCTCATTATCCACCACTCAGTTCTTCACCCTTAATATCCACCACTCAGTTCTTCACCCTCATTATCCACCACTCAGTTCTTCACCCTTATATCCACCACTCAGTTCTTCACCCTCATTATCCACCACTCAGTTCTTCACCCTTAATATCCACCACTCAGTTCTTCACCCTCATTATCCACCACTCAGTTCTTCACCCTCATTATCCACCACTCAGTTCTTCACCCTTAATATCCACCACTCAGTTCTTCACCCTTAATATCCACCACTCAGTTCTTCACCCTCATTATCCACCACTCAGTTCTTCACCCTTAATATCCACCACTCAGTTCTTCACCCTCATTATCCACCACTCAGTTCTTCACCCTCATTATCCACCACACAGTTCTTCACCCTAATATCCACCACTCAGTTCTTCACCCTTAATATCCACCACTCAGTTCTTCACCCTTAATATCCACCACTCAGTTCTTCACCCTCATTATCCACCACACAGTTCTTCACCCTTATCATCCACCACACAGTTCTTCACCCTCATTATCCACCACACAGTTCTTCACCCTTAATATCCACCACTCAGTTCTTCACCCTCATTATCCACCACTCAGTTCTTCACCCTTATCATCCACCACTCAGTTCTTCACCCTCATTATCCACCACTCAGTTCTTCACCCTCATTATCCACCACTCAGTTCTTCACCCTTAATATCCACCACTCAGTTCTTCACCCTCATTATCCACCACTCAGTTCTTCACCCTTATATCCACCACTCAGTTCTTCACCCTCATTATCCACCACTCAGTTCTTCACCCTCATTATCCACCACTCAGTTCTTCACCCTATATCCACCACTCAGTTCTTCACCCTCATTATCCACCACTCAGTTCTTCACCCTTAATATCCACCACTCAGTTCTTCACCCTCATTATCCACCACTCAGTTCTTCACCCTCATTATCCACCACTCAGTTCTTCACCCTTATATCCACCACTCAGTTCTTCACCCTCATTATCCACCACTCAGTTCTTCACCCTTAATATCCACCACTCAGTTCTTCACCCTCATTATCCACCACTCAGTTCTTCACCCTTAATATCCACCACTCAGTTCTTCACCCTCATTATCCACCACTCAGTTCTTCACCCTCATTATCCACCACTCAGTTCTTCACCCTCATTATCCACCACTCAGTTCTTCACCCTCATTATCCACCACTCAGTTCTTCACCCTATTATCCACCACTCAGTTCTTCACCCTCATTATCCACCACTCAGTTCTTCACCCTCATTATCCACCACTCAGTTCTTCACCCTTAATATCCACCACTCAGTTCTTCACCCTCATTATCCACCACTCAGTTCTTCACCCTTAATATCCACCACTCAGTTCTTCACCCTCATTATCCACCACACAGTTCTTCACCCTTAATATCCACCACTCAGTTCTTCACCCTCATTATCCACCACACAGTTCTTCACCCTTATCATCCACCACACAGTTCTTCACCCTCATTATCCACCACACAGTTCTTCACCCTTAATATCCACCACTCAGTTCTTCACCCTTTTTATCCACCACACAGTTCTTCACCCTTAATATCCACCACTCAGTTCTTCACCCTCATTATCCACCACACAGTTCTTCACCCTTAATATCCACCACTCAGTTCTTCACCCTTAATATCCACCACACAGTTCTTCACCCTTATTATCCACCACTCAGTTCTTCACCCTTAATATCCACCACTCAGTTCTTCACCCTCATTATCCACCACACAGTTCTTCACCCTTAATATCCACCACTCAGTTCTTCACCCTCATTATCCACCACTCAGTTCTTCACCCTTATATCCACCACACAGTTCTTCACCCTCATTATCCACCACACAGTTCTTCACCCTTAATATCCACCACTCAGTTCTTCACCCTTATTATCCACCACACAGTTCTTCACCCTTAATATCCACCACTCAGTTCTTCACCCTCATTATCCACCACACAGTTCTTCACCCTTAGCATCCACCACACATTCTTCACCCTCATTATCCACCACACAGTTCTTCACCCTTAATATCCACCACTCAGTTCTTCACCCTCATTATCCACCACTCAGTTCTTCACCCTCATTATCCACCACTCAGTTCTTCACCCTCATTATCCACCACTCAGTTCTTCACCCTTAATATCCACCACACAGTTCTACACCCTTTTTATCCACCACACAGTTCTTCACCCTTAATATCCACCACTCAGTTCTTCACCCTTTTTATCCACAACACAGTTCTTCACCCTTAATATCCACCACTCAGTTCTTCACCCTCATTATCCACCACACAGTTCTTCACCCTCATTATCCAACACTCAATTCTTGACCCTTAACATCCACCACTCAGTTCTTCACCCTCATTATCCACCACACAGTTCTTCACCCTTAATATCCACCACTCAGTTCTTCACCCTCATTATCCACCACTCAGTTCTTCACCCTCATTATCCACCACACATTTCTTCACCCTTAATGTCAACCACTCAGTTTATACCACACAGTTCTTCACCCTTATCATCCACCACACAGTTCTTCACCCTCATTATCCACCAAACAGTTCTTCACCCTTAATATCCACAACACCGTTCTTCACCCTTAATATCCACCACTCAGTTCTTCACCCTTAATATCCACCACTCAGTTCTTCACCCTCATTATCCACCACACAGTTCTTCACCCTTAATATCCACCACTCAGTTCTTCACCCTCATTATCCACCACACAGTTCTTCACCCTTATCATCCACCACACAGTTCATCACCCTCATCATCCACCACACAGTTCTTCACCCTTAATATCCACCACTCATTTCTTCACCCTCATTATCCACCACTCAGTTCTTCACCCTCATTATCCACCACTCAGTTCTTCACCCTTAATATCCACCACTCAGTTCTTCACCCTCATTATCCACCACTCAGTTCTTCACCCTTAATATCCACCACTCAGTTCTTCACCCTCATTATCCACCACTCACTTCTTCACCCTTAATAACACCAATCAGTTCTTCACCCTCATTGTCCACCACTCAGTTCTTCACCCTCATTATCCACCACTCAGTTCTTCACCCTTAATATCCACAACTCAGTTCTTCACCCTCATTATCCACCACTCAGTACTTCGCCCTTTATATCCACCAGTCAGTTCTTCACCCTCATTATCCACCACTCAGTTCTTCACCCTCATTATCCACCACACAGTTCTTCACCCTTAATATCCACCACACAGTTCTTCACCCTTAATATCCACCACAGAGTGCTTCACCCTCATTATCCACCACACAGTTCTTCACCCTTAATATCCACAACACAGTTCTTCACCCTCATTGTCCACCACTCAGTTCTTCACCCTCATTATCCACCACTCAGTTCTTCACGCTCATTATCCACCACATAGTCTTCACCCTTAATATCCACCACTCAGTTCTTCACCCTTTTTATCCACAACAGTTCTTCACCCTTAATATCCACCACTCAGTTCTTCACCCTCATTATCCACCACACAGTTCTTCACCCTTAATATCCACCACTCAGTTCTTCACCCTTAATATCCACCACTCAGTTCTTCACCCTCATTATCCACCACACAGTTCTTCACCCTTAATATCCACCACTCAGTTCTTCACCCTCATTATCCACCACACCGCTCTTCACCCTTAGCATCCACCACACATTTCTTCACCCTCATTATCCACCACACAGTTCTTCACCCTTAATATCCACCACTCAGTTCTTCACCCTCATTACCCACCAATCAGTTCTTCACCCTCATTATCCTCCACTCATTTCTTCACCCTCATTATCCACCACTCAGTTCTTCATCCTCATTATCCACCACTCATTTCTTCACCCTTAATATCCACCACTCAGTTCTAAACCCTCATTATCCACCACACAGTTCTTCACCCTCATAATCCACCTCTCAGTTCTTCACCCTCATTATCCACCACTCACTTCTTCACCCTTATTATCCACCACTCAGTTCTTCACCCTCATTGTCCACCACTCACTTCTTCACCCTCATTATCCACCACTCAGTTCTTCACCCTTAATATCCACAACTCAGTTCTTCACCCTCATTATCCACCACTCAGTTCTTCACCCTTAATATCCACCACTCAGTTCTTCACCATCATTATCCACCACTCAGTTCTTCACCCTTAATATCCTCCACACTGTTCTTCTCCCTTACTATCCAAACACACTGTTCTTCACACTCATTATCCACCACACAGTTTAATATCCACCACACAGTTCTTCACCCTCATTATCCACCACACAGTTCTTCACCCTTAATATCCACCACTCAGTTCTTCACCCTCATTATCCACCACTCAGTCCTTCAGCCTTAATATCCACCACTCAGTTCTTCACCCTTATCATCCACCACACAGTTCTTCACCCTTTTTATCCACCACACAGTTCTTCACCCTTAATATCCACCACTCAGTTCTTCACCCTTTTTATCCACAACACAGTTCTTCACCCTTAATATCCACCACTCAGTTCTTCACCCTCATTATCCACCACACAGTTCTTCACCCTCATTATCCAACACTCATTTCTTGACCCTTAACATCCACCACTCAGTTCTTCACCCTAATTATCCACCACACAGTTCTTCACCCTTAATATCCACCACTCAGTTCTTCACCCTCATTATCCACCACTCAGTTCTTCACCCTCATTATCCACCACACAGTTCTTCACCCTTAATGTCAACCACTCAGTTTATACCACACAGTTCTTCACCCTTATCATCCACCACACAGTTCTTCACCCTCATTATCCACCAAACAGTTCTTCACCCTTAATATCCACAACACCGTTCTTCACCCTTAATATCCACCACTCAGTTCTTCACCCTTAATATCCACCACTCAGTTCTTCATCCTCATTATCCACCACACAGTTCTTCACCCTTAATATCCACCACTCAGTTCTTCACCCTCATTATCCACCACACAGTTCTTCACCCTTATCATCCACCACACAGTTCATCACCCTCATCATCCACCACACAGTTCTTCACCCTTAATATCCACCACTCATTTCTTCACCCTCATTATCCACCACTCAGTTCTTCACCCTCATTATCCACCACTCAGTTCTTCACCCTTAATATCCACCACTCAGTTCTTCTCCCTCATATCCACCACTCAGTTCTTCACCCTTAATATCCACCACTCAGTTCTTCACCCTCATTATCCACCACTCAGTTCTTCGCCCTTAATATGCACCACCCAGTTCTTCACCCTCTTTATCCACCACTCACTTCTTCACCCTTAATATCCACCACTCAGTTCTTCACCCTTAATATCCACCACTCAGTTCTTCACCCTCATTATCCACCACTCAGTTCTTCACCCTTAATATCCACCACTCATTTCTTCACCCTCATTATCCACCACTCAGTTCTTCACCCTCATTATCCACCACACAGTTCTTCACCCTTAATATCCACCACTCAGTTCTTCACCCTTTTTATCCACAACACAGTTCTTCACCCTTAATATCCACCACTCAGTTCTTCACCCTCATTATCCACCACACAGTTCTTCACCCTTAATATCCACCACTCAGTTCTTCACCCTTAATATCCACCACACAGTTCTTCACCCTTATATCCACCACTCAGTTCTTCACCCTTAATATCCACCACTCAGTTCTTCACCCTCATTATCCACCACACAGTTCTTCACCCTTAATATCCACCACTCAGTTCTTCACCCTCATTATCCACCACACCGTTCTTCACCCTTATCATCCACCACACATTTCTTCACCCTCATTATCCACCACACAGTTCTTCACCCTTAATATCCACCACTCAGTTCTTCACCCTTTTTATCCACCACACAGTTCTTCACCCTTAATATCCACCACTCAGTTCTTCACCCTCATTATCCACCACACCGTTCTTCACCCTTAGCATCCACCACACATATCTTCACCCTCATTATCCACCACACAGTTCTTCACCCTTAATATCCACCACTCAGTTCTTCACCCTCATTATCCACCACTCAGTTCTTCAACCTCATTATCCACCATTCATTTCTTCACCCTCATTATCCACCACTCAGTTCTTCACCCTTAATATCCACCACACAGTTCTACACCCTTTTTATCCACCACACAGTTCTTCACCCTCATTATCCACCACTCAGTTCTTCACCCTTAATATCCACCACTCAGTTCTTCTCCCTCATTATCCACCACTCAGTTCTTCACCCTTAATATCCACCACTCAGTTCTTCACCCTCATTATCCACCACTCACTCCTTCACCCTTAATAACACCAATCAGTTCTTCACCCTCATTGTCCACCACTCAGTTCTTCACCCTCATTATCCACCACTCAGTTCTTCACCCTTAATATCCACAACTCAGTTCTTCACCCTCATTATCCACCACTCAGTACTTCGCCCTTTATATCCACCAGTCAGTTCTTCACCCTCATTATCCACCACTCAGTTCTTCACCCTCATTATCCACCACACAGTTCTTCACCCTTAATATCCACCACACAGTTTTTCACCCTTAATATCCACCACAGAGTGATTCACCCTCATTATCCACCACACAGTTCTTCACCCTTAATTTCCACAACACAGTTCTTCACCCTCATTGTCCACCACTCAGTTCTTCACCCTCATTATCCACCACTCAGTTCTTCACGCTCATTACTCACCACATAGTCTTCACCCTTAATATCCACGACTCCGTTCTTCACCCTTTTTATCCACAACAGTTCTTCACCCTTAATAACCACCACTCAGTTCTTCACCCTCATTATCCACCACACAGTTCTTCACCCTTAATATCCACCACTCAGTTCTTCACCCTTAATATCCACCACTCAGTTCTTCACCCTCATTATCCACCACACAGTTCTTCACCCTTAATATCCACCACTCAGTTCTTTACCCTCATTATCCACCACACCGCTCTTCACCCTTAGCATCCACCACACATTTCTTCACCCTCATTATCCACCACACAGTTCTTCACCCTTAATATCCACCACTCAGTTCTTCACCCTCATTACCCACCAATCAGTTCTTCACCCTCATTATCCTCCACTCATTTCTTCACCCTCATTATCCACCACTCAGTTCTTCATCCTCACTATCCACCACTCATTTCTTCACCCTTAATATCCACCACTCAGTTCTAAACCCTCATTATCCACCACACAGTTCTTCACCCTCATAATCCACCTCTCAGTTCTTCACCCTCATTATCCACCACTCACTTCTTCACCCTTAACATCCACCACTCAGTTCTTCACCCTCATTGTCCACCACTCACTTCTTCACCCTCATTATCCACCACTCAGTTCTTCACCCTTAATATCCACAACTCAGTTCTTCACACTCATTATCCACCACTCAGTTCTTCACCCTTAATATCCACCACTCAGTTCTTCACCATCATTATCCACCACTCAGTTCTTCACCCTTAATATCCTCCACACTGTTCTTCTCCCTTACTATCCAAACACACTGTTCTTCACACTCATTATCCACCACACAGTTTAATATCCACCACACAGTTCTTCACCCTCATTATCCACCACACAGTTCTTCACCCTTAATATCCACCACTCAGTTCTTCACCCTCATTATCCACCACTCAGTCCTTCAGCCTTAATATCCACCACTCAGTTCTTCACCCTTATCATCCACCACACAGTTCTTCACCCTCATTATCCACCACACAGTTCTTCACCCTTAATATCCACCACTCAGTTCTTCACCCTCATTATCCACCACTCAGTTCTTCGCCCTTAATATGCACCACCCAGTTCTTCACCCTCTTTATCCACCACTCACTTCTTCACCCTTAATATCCACCACTCAGTTCTTCACCCTTAATATCACCCACTCAGTTCTTCACTCTCATTATCAACCACTCACTTCTTCACCCTTAATATCCACCACTCATTTCTTCACCCTCATTATCCACCACTCAGTTCTTCACCCTCATTATCCACCACACAGTTCTTCACCCTTAATATCCACCACTCAGTTCTTCACCCTTTTTATCCACAACACAGTTCTTCACCCTTAATATCCACCACTCAGTTCTTCACCCTCATTATCCACCACACAGTTCTTCACCCTTAATATCCACCACTCAGTTCTTCACCCTTAATATCCACCACACAGTTCTTCACCCTTTATATCCACCACTCAGTTCTTCACCCTTAATAGCCACCACTCAGTTCTTCACCCTCATTATCCACCACACAGTTCTTCACCCTTAATATCCACCACTCAGTTCTTTACCCTCATTATCCACCACACCGCTCTTCACCCTTAGCATCCACCACACATTTCTTCACCCTCATTATCCACCACACAGTTCTTCACCCTTAATATCCACCACTCAGTTCTTCACCCTTTTTATCCACAACACAGTTCTTCACCCTTAATATCCACCACTCAGTTCTTCACCCTCATTATCCACCACACCGTTCTTCACCCTTAGCATCAACCACACATATCTTCACCCTCATTATCCACCACACAGTTCTTCACCCTTAATATCCACCACTAAGTTCTTCACCCTCATTATCCACCACTCAGTTCTTCAACCTCATTATGAACCATTCATTTCTTCACCCTCATTATCCACCACTCAGTTCTTCACCCTTAATATCCACCACACAGTTCTACACCCTTTTTATCCACCACACAGTTCTTCACCCTCATTATCCACCACTCAGTTCTTCACCCTCATTATCCACCACACAGTTCTTCACCCTTAATATCCACCACACAGTTCTTCACCCTTAATATCCACCACAGAGTGCTTCACCCTCATTATCCACCACACAGTTCTTCACCCTTAATATCCACAACACAGTTCTTCACCCTCATTGTCCACCACTCAGTTCTTCACCCTCATTATCCACCACTCAGTTCTTCACGCTCATTATCCACCACATAGTCTTCACCCTTAATATCCACCACTCAGTTCTTCACCCTTTTTATCCACACACAGTTCTTCACCCTTAATAACCACCACTCAGTTCTTCACCCTCATTATCCACCACACAGTTCTTCACCCTTAATATCCACCACTCAGTTCTTCACCCTTAATATCCACCACTCAGTTCTTCACCCTCATTATCCACCACACAGTTCTTCACCCTTAATATCCACCACTCAGTTCTTTACCCTCATTATCCACCACACCGCTCTTCACCATTAGCATCCACCACACATTTCTTCACCCTCATTATCCACCACACAGTTCTTCACCCTTAATATCCACCACTCAGTTCTTCACCCTCATTACCCACCAATCAGTTCTTCACCCTCATTATCCTCCACTCATTTCTTCACCCTCATTATCCACCACTCAGTTCTTCATCCTCATTATCCACCACTCATTTCTTCACCCTTAATATCCACCACTCAGTTCTTCACCCTCATTATCCACCACACAGTTCTTCACCCTCATAATCCACCACTCAGTTCTTCACCCTCATTATCCACCACTCACTTCTTCACCCTTAACATCCACCACTCAGTTCTTCACCCTCATTGTCCACCACTCACTTCTTCACCCTCATTATCCACCACTCAGTTCTTCACCCTTAATATCCACAACTCAGTTCTTCACACTCATTATCCACCACTCAGTTCTTCACCCTTAATATCCACCACTCAGTTCTTCACCCTCATTATCCACCACTCAGTTCTTCACCCTTAATATCCTCCACACTGTTCTTCTCCCTTATTATCCAGTAGACACTGTTCTTCACCCTCATTATCCACCACAGTTTAATATCCACCACACAGTTCTTCACCCTCATTATCCACCACACAGTTCTTCACCCTTAATATCCACCACTCAGTTCTTCACCCTCATTATCCACCACTCAGTCCTTCAGCCTTAATATCCACCACTCAGTTCTTCACCCTTATCATCCACCACACAGTTCTTCACCCTCATTATCCACCACACAGTTCTTCACCCTTAATATCCACCACTCAGTTCTTCACCCTCATTATCCACCACTCAGTTCTTCACCCTTAATATCCACCACTCAGTTCTTCACCCTCATTATCCACCACTCACTTCTTCACCCTTAATATCCACCACTCAGTTCTTCACCCTTAATATCCACCACTCAGTTCTTCACCCTCATTATCCACCACTCAGTTCTTCACCCTTATATCCACCACTCAGTTCTTCACCCTCATATCCACCACTCAGTTCTTCACCCTCATTATCCACCACACAGTTCTTCACCCTTAATATCCACCACTCAGTTCTTCACCCTTATTATCCACCACTCAGTTCTTCACCCTTATATCCACCACTCAGTTCTTCACCCTCATATCCACCACTCAGTTCTTCACCCTTAATATCCACCACTCAGTTCTTCACCCTTAATATCCACCACTCAGTTCTTCACCCTTATATCCACCACTCAGTTCTTCACCCTCATTATCCACCACACAGTTCTTCACCCTCATTATCCACCACACAGTTCTTCACCCTTAATATCCACCACTCAGTTCTTCACCCTCATTATCCACCACTCAGTTCTTCACCCTTATTATCCACCACTCAGTTCTTCACCCTCATTATCCACCACTCAGTTCTTCACCCTCATTATCCACCACTCAGTTCTTCACCCTCATTATCCACCACTCAGTTCTTCACCCTCATTATCCACCACTCAGTTCTTCACCCTCATTATCCACCACTCAGTTCTTCACCCTTAATATCCACCACTCAGTTCTTCACCCTCATTATCCACCACTCAGTTCTTCACCCTTATATCCACCACTCAGTTCTTCACCCTCTATATCCACCACTCAGTTCTTCACCCTCATTATCCACCACTCAGTTCTTCACCCTTAATATCCACCACTCAGTTCTTCACCCTCATTATCCACCACTCAGTTCTTCACCCTTAATATCCACCACTCAGTTCTTCACCCTCATTATCCACCACTCAGTTCTTCACCCTCATTATCCACCACTCAGTTCTTCACCCTCATTATCCACCACTCAGTTCTTCACCCTTAATATCCACCACTCAGTTCTTCACCCTCATTATCCACCACTCAGTTCTTCACCCTTAATATCCACCACTCAGTTCTTCACCCTCATTATCCACCACTCAGTTCTTCACCCTCATTATCCACCACTCAGTTCTTCACCCTTAATATCCACCACTCAGTTCTTCACCCTCATTATCCACCACTCAGTTCTTCACCCTTATATCCACCACACAGTTCTTCACCCTTAATATCCACCACTCAGTTCTTCACCCTCATTATCCACCACTCAGTTCTTCACCCTTAATATCCACCACACAGTTCTTCACCCTCATTATCCACCACTCAGTTCTTCACCCTTAATATCCACCACTCAGTTCTTCACCCTCATTATCCACCACACAGTTCTTCACCCTTAATATCCACCACTCAGTTCTTCACCCTCATTATCCACCACTCAGTTCTTCACCCTTAATATCCACCACTCAGTTCTTCACCCTCATTATCCACCACTCAGTTCTTCACCCTCATTATCCACCACTCAGTTCTTCACCCTCATTATCCACCACTCAGTTCTTCACCCTTATCATCCACACAGTTCTTTACCCATAATATCCACCACTCAGTTCTTCACCCTCATTATCCACCACTCAGTTCTTCACCCTTAATATCCACCACTCAGTTCTTCACCCTCATTATCCACCACACAGTTCTTCACCCTTATATCCACCACTCAGTTCTTCACCCTCATTATCCACCACACAGTTCTTCACCCTTAATATCCACCACTCAGTTCTTCACCCTCATTATCCACCACACAGTTCTTCACCCTTAATATCCACCACTCAGTTCTTCACCCTCATTATCCACCACTCAGTTCTTCACCCTTATTATCCACCACTCAGTTCTTCACCCTCATTATCCACCACTCAGTTCTTCACCCTCATTATCCACCACTCAGTTCTTCACCCTTAATATCCACCACTCAGTTCTTCACCCTCATTATCCACCACTCAGTTCTTCACCCTCATTATCCACCACTCAGTTCTTCACCCTCATTATCCACCACTCAGTTCTTCACCCTCATTATCCACCACTCAGTTCTTCACCCTTATATCCACCACTCAGTTCTTCACCCTTAATATCCACCACTCAGTTCTTCACCCTCATTATCCACCACTCAGTTCTTCACCCTTAATATCCACCACTCAGTTCTTCACCCTCATTATCCACCACTCAGTTCTTCACCCTTAATATCCACCACTCAGTTCTTCACCCTCATTATCCACCACTCAGTTCTTCACCCTCATTATCCACCACTCAGTTCTTCACCCTCATTATCCACCACTCAGTTCTTCACCCTTAATATCCACCACTCAGTTCTTCACCCTCATTATCCACCACTCAGTTCTTCACCCTTAATATCCACCACTCAGTTCTTCACCCTTATATCCACCACTCAGTTCTTCACCCTCATTATCCACCACACAGTTCTTCACCCTTAATATCCACCACTCAGTTCTTCACCCTTAATATCCACCACTCAGTTCTTCACCCTTAATATCCACCACTCAGTTCTTCACCCTCATATCCACCACACAGTTCTTCACCCTTATATCCACCACACAGTTCTTCACCCTCATTATCCACCACACAGTTCTTCACCCTTAATATCCACCACTCAGTTCTTCACCCTCATTATCCACCACTCAGTTCTTCACCCTCATTATCCACCACTCAGTTCTTCACCCTCATATCCACCACTCAGTTCTTCACCCTCATATCCACCACTCAGTTCTTCACCCTCATTATCCACCACTCAGTTCTTCACCCTCATTATCCACCACTCAGTTCTTCACCCTCATTATCCACCACTCAGTTCTTCACCCTTAATATCCACCACTCAGTTCTTCACCCTCATTATCCACCACACAGTTCTTCACCCTCATTATCCACCACACAGTTCTTCACCCTTAATATCCACCACTCAGTTCTTCACCCTCATTATCCACCACTCAGTTCTTCACCCTTAATATCCACCACTCAGTTCTTCACCCTCATTATCCACCACTCAGTTCTTCACCCTTAATATCCACCACTCAGTTCTTCACCCTCATTATCCACCACTCAGTTCTTCACCCTCATATCCACCACTCAGTTCTTCACCCTTAATATCCACCACTCAGTTCTTCACCCTCATTATCCACCACTCAGTTCTTCACCCTTAATATCCACCACTCAGTTCTTCACCCTCATTATCCACCACTCAGTTCTTCACCCTTATATCCACCACTCAGTTCTTCACCCTCATTATCCACCACTCAGTTCTTCACCCTCATTATCCACCACACAGTTCTTCACCCTTAATATCCACCACACAGTTCTTCACCCTTAATATCCACCACAGAGTGCTTCACCCTCATTATCCACCACACAGTTCTTCACCCTTAATATCCACCACACAGTTCTTCACCCTCATTATCCACCACACAGTTCTTCACCCTCATTATCCACCACTCAGTTCTTCACCCTCATTATCCACCACACAGTTCTTCACCCTTAATATCCACCACTCAGTTCTTCACCCTTTTTATCCACACACAGTTCTTCACCCTTAATATCCACCACTCAGTTCTTCACCCTCATTATCCACCACACAGTTCTTCACCCTTAATATCCACCACTCAGTTCTTCACCCTTAATATCCACCACTCAGTTCTTCACCCTCATTATCCACCACACAGTTCTTCACCCTTAATATCCACCACTCAGTTCTTCACCCTCATTATCCACCACACCGCTCTTCACCCTTAGCATCCACCACACATTTCTTCACCCTCATTATCCACCACACAGTTCTTCACCCTTAATATCCACCACTCAGTTCTTCACCCTCATTACCCACCAATCAGTTCTTCACCCTCATTATCCACCACTCATTTCTTCACCCTCATTATCCACCACTCAGTTCTTCACCCTCATTATCCACCACTCATTTCTTCACCCTTAATATCCACCACTCAGTTCTTCACCCTCATTATCCACCACACAGTTCTTCACCCTCATTATCCACCTCTCAGTTCTTCACCCTCATTATCCACCACTCACTTCTTCACCCTTAATATCCACCACTCAGTTCTTCACCCTCATTGTCCACCACTCACTTCTTCACCCTCATTATCCACCACTCAGTTCTTCACCCTTAATATCCACAACTCAGTTCTTCACCCTCATTATCCACCACTCAGTTCTTCACCCTTAATATCCACCACTCAGTTCTTCACCCTCATTATCCACCACTCAGTTCTTCACCCTTAATATCCTCCACACTGTTCTTCTCCCTTATTATCCAAACACACTGTTCTTCACACTCATTATCCACCACACAGTTTAATATCCACCACACAGTTCTTCACCCTCATTATCCACCACACAGTTCTTCACCCTTAATATCCACCACTCAGTTCTTCACCCTCATTATCCACCACTCAGTCCTTCAGCCTTAATATCCACCACTCAGTTCTTCACCCTTATCATCCACCACACAGTTCTTCACCCTCATTATCCACCACACAGTTCTTCACCCTTAATATCCACCACTCAGTTCTTCACCCTCATTATCCACCACTCAGTTCTTCACCCTTAATATCCACCACTCAGTTCTTCACCCTCATTATCCACCACTCAGTTCTTCACCCTTAATATCCACCACTCAGTTCTTCACCCTTAATATCCACCACTCAGTTCTTCACCCTCATTATCCACCACTCAGTTCTTCACCCTTAATATCCACCACTCAGTTCTTCACCCTCATTATCCACCACTCAGTTCTTCACCCTCATTATCCACCACTCAGTTCGTCACCCTTTATATCCACAACTCAGTTCTTCACCCTCTTTATCCACCACTCAGTTCTTCACCCTTAATATCCACCACTCAGTTCTTCACCCTCATTATCCACCACTCAGTTCTTCACCCACATTATCCACATCTCAGTTCTTCACCCTTAATATCCTCCACACTGTTCTTCTCCCTTATTATCCAGTACACACTGTTCTTCACCCTCATTATCCACCACTCAGTTCTTCACCCTTAATATCCACCACTCAGTTCTTCACCCTTAATATCCACCACTCAGTTCTTCACCCTTAATATCCACCACTCAGTTCTTCACCCTCATTATCCACCACACAGTTCTTCACCCTAATATCCACCACTCAGTTCTTCACCCTCATTATCCACCACACAGTTCTTCACCCTTATATCCACCACACAGTTCTTCACCCTCATTATCCACCACACAGTTCTTCACCCTTAATATCCACCACTCAGTTCTTCACCCTCATTATCCACCACACAGTTCTTCACCCTTATCATCCACCACTCAGTTCTTCACCCTTAATATCCACCACTCAGTTCTTCACCCTTATATCCACCACTCAGTTCTTCACCCTTAATATCCACCACTCAGTTCTTCACCCTCATTATCCACCACACAGTTCTTCACCCTTAATATCCACCACTCAGTTCTTCACCCTCATTATCCACCACACAGTTCTTCACCCTTATATCCACCACTCAGTTCTTCACCCTCATTATCCACCACACAGTTCTTCACCCTTAATATCCACCACTCAGTTCTTCACCCTTTTTATCCACCACACAGTTCTTCACCCTTAATATCCACCACTCAGTTCTTCACCCTCATTATCCACCACACAGTTCTTCACCCTTAACATCACCACACATATCTTCACCCTCATTATCCACCACACAGTTCTTCACCCTTAATATCCACCACTAAGTTCTTCACCCTCATTATCCACCACTCAGTTCTTCAACCTCATTATCCACCATTCATTTCTTCACCCTCATTATCCACCACTCAGTTCTTCACCCTTAATATCCACCACACAGTTCTACACCCTTTTTATCCACCACACAGTTCTTCACCCTTAATATCCACCACTCAGTTCTTCACCCTTTTTATCCACCACACAGTTCTTCACCCTTAATATCCACCACTCAGTTCTTCACCCTCATTATCCACCACACAGTTCTTCACCCTCATTATCCACCACTCAGTTCTTCACCCTTAACATCCACCACTCAGTTCTTCACCCTAATTATCCACCACACAGTTCTTCACCCTTAATATCCACCACTCAGTTCTTCACCCTCATTATCCACCACTCAGTTCTTCACCCTCATTATCCACCACTCATTTCTTCACCCTTAATGTCAACCACTCAGTTAATACCACACAGTTCTTCACCCTTATCATCCACCACACAGTTCTTCACCCTCATTATCCACCACACAGTTCTTCACCCTTAATATCCACCACACAGTTCTTCACCCTTAATATCCACCACTCAGTTCTTCACCCTTAATATCCACCACTCAGTTCTTCACCCTCATTATCCACCACACAGTTCTTCACCCTTAATATCCACCACTCAGTTCTTCACCCTCATTATCCACCACACAGTTCTTCACCCTTATCATCCACCACACAGTTCTTCACCCTCATTATCCACCACACAGTTCTTCACCCTTAATATCCACCACTCAGTTCTTCACCCTCATTATCCACCACTCAGTTCTTCACCCTCATTATCCACCACTCAGTTCTTCACCCTAATATCCACCACTCAGTTCTTCACCCTCATTATCCACCACTCAGTTCTTCACCCTTAATATCCACCACTCAGTTCTTCACCCTCATTATCCACCACTCAGATCTTCACCCTTATACACCATCAGTTCTTCACCCTCATTATCCACCACTCAGTTCTTCACCCTCATTATCCACCACTCAGTTCTTCACCCTTAATATCCACCACTCAGTTCTTCACCCTCATTATCCACCACTCAGTTCTTCACCCTTAATATCCACCACTCAGTTCTTCACCCTCATTATCCACCACTCAGTTCTTCACCCTCATTATCCACCACACAGTTCTTCACCCTTATCATCCACCACACAGTTCTTCACCCTTAATATCCACCACAGAGTGCTTCACCCTCATTATCCACCACACAGTTCTTCACCCTTAATATCCACCACTCAGTTCTTCACCCTCATTATCCACCACTCAGTTCTTCACCCTCATTATCCACCACTCAGTTCTTCACCCTTATATCCACCACACAGTTCTTCACCCTCATTATCCACCACTCAGTTCTTCACCCTTATTATCCACCACACAGTTCTTCACCCTTAATATCCACCACTCAGTTCTTCACCCTCATTATCCACCACACAGTTCTTCACCCTTAATATCCACCACTCAGTTCTTCACCCTTAATATCCACCACTCAGTTCTTCACCCTCATTATCCACCACTCAGTTCTTCACCCTCATTATCCACCACTCAGTTCTTCACCCTTATATCCACCACTCAGTTCTTCACCCTTATATCCACCACTCAGTTCTTCACCCTCATTATCCACCACACAGTTCTTCACCCTTAATATCCACCACTCAGTTCTTCACCCTCATTATCCACCACTCAGTTCTTCACCCTTATATCCACCACTCAGTTCTTCACCCTCATTATCCACCACACAGTTCTTCACCCTTATATCCACCACTCAGTTCTTCACCCTCATTATCCACCACTCAGTTCTTCACCCTTAATATCCACCACTCAGTTCTTCACCCTCATTATCCACCACTCAGTTCTTCACCCTCATTATCCACCACTCAGTTCTTCACCCTTAATATCCACCACTCAGTTCTTCACCCTCATTATCCACCACTCAGTTCTTCACCCTTAATATCCACCACTCAGTTCTTCACCCTCATTATCCACCACTCAGTTCTTCACCCTTAATATCCACCACTCAGTTCTTCACCCTTAATATCCACCACTCAGTTCTTCACCTCATTATCCACCACTCAGTTCTTCACCCTTATATCCACCACTCAGTTCTTCACCCTCATTATCCACCACTCAGTTCTTCACCCTCATTATCCACCACTCAGTTCTTCACCCTTAATATCCACCACACAGTTCTTCACCCTTATTATCCACCACTCAGTTCTTCACCCTCATTATCCACCACTCAGTTCTTCACCCTAATATCCACCACTCAGTTCTTCACCCTCATTATCCACCACTCAGTTCTTCACCCTTAATATCCACCACTCAGTTCTTCACCCTCATTATCCACCACTCAGTTCTTCACCCTCATTATCCACCACTCAGTTCTTCACCCTCATTATCCACCACCCAGTTCTTCACCCTCATTATCCACCACTCAGTTCTTCACCCTCATTATCCACCACTCAGTTCTTCACCCTTATTATCCACCACTCAGTTCTTCACCCTCATTATCCACCACTCAGTTCTTCACCCTTAATATCCACCACTCAGTTCTTCACCCTCATTATCCACCACACAGTTCTTCACTCATATTATCCACCACACAGTTCTTCACCCTCATTATCCACCACACAGTTCTTCACCCTTAATATCCACCACTCAATCGTCACCCTCATTATCCACCACACAGTTCTTCACCCTAATCATCCACCACACAGTTCTTCACCCTCATTATCCACCACACAGTTCTTCACCCTTATCATCCACCACACAGTTCTTCACCCTTAATATCCACCACACAGTTCTTCACCCTTAATATCCACCACACAGTTCTTCACCCTTAATATCCACCACACAGTTCTTCACCCTTAATATCCACCACTCAGTTCTTCACCCTAATATCCACCACTCAGTTCTTCACCCTCATTATCCACCACACAGTTCTTCACCCTTATCATCCACCTCACAGTTCTTCACCCTCATTATCCACCACACAGTTCTTCACCCTTAATATCCACCACTCAGTTCTTCACCCTCATTATCCACCACTCAGTTCTTCACCCTCATTATCCACCACTCAGTTCTTCACCCTTAATATCCACCACTCAGTTCTTCACCCTCATTATCCACCACTCAGTTCTTCACCCTTAATATCCACCACTCAGTTCACCCCCATTATCCACCACTCAGTTCTTCACCCTCATTATCCACCACTCAGTTCTTCACCCTTAATATCCACCACTCAGTTCTTCACCCTTATTATCCACCACTCAGTTCTTCACCCTCATTATCCACCACTCAGTTCTTCACCCTTAATATCCACCACTCAGTTCTTCACCCTCATTATCCACCACTCAGTTCTTCACCCTTAATATCCACCACTCAGTTCTTCACCCTTAATATCCACCACTCAGTTCTTCACCCTCATTATCCACCACACAGTTCTTCACCCTAATCATCCACCACACAATTCTTCACCCTCATTATCCACCACACAGTTCTTCACCCTTAATATCCACCACTCAGTTCTTCACCCTCATAATCCACCACTCAGTTCTTCACCCTCATTATCCACCACTCAGTTCTTCACCCTCATTATCCACCACTCAGTTCTTCACCCTCAATATCCACCACTCAGTTCTTCACAATTAATATCCACCACTCAGTTCTTCACAATAAATATCCACCACTCAGTTCTTCACCCTTAATATCCACCACTCAGTTCTTCACCCTTATTATCCACCACACAGTTCTTCACCCTTATCATCCACCACACAGTTCTTTACCCTTAATATCCACCACTCAGTTCTTCACCCTTAACATCCACCACACAGTTCTTCACCCTTGATATCCACCACACAGTTCTTCACCCTTAATACCCACCACTCAGTTCACCCCCATTATCCACCACTCAGTTCTTCACCCTCATTATCCACCACACAGTTCTTCACCCTTATCATCCACCACACACTTCTTCACCCTCATTATCCACCACATAGTTCTTCACCCTCATTATCCACCACTCAGTTATTCACCCTCATTATCCACCACACAGTTCTCCACCCTTAATATCCACCACTCAGTTCTTCACCCTCATTATCCACCACTCAGTTCTTCACCCTCATTATCCACCACTCAGTTCTTCACCCTTAATATCCACCACTCAGTTCTTCACCCTCATTATCCACCACACAGTTCTTCACCCTAATCATCCACCACACAGTTCTTCACCCTCATTATCCACCACACAGTTCTTCACCCTTATCATCCACCACACAGTTCTTTACCCTTAATATCCACCACCCAGTTCTTCACCCTTAACATCCACCACACAGTTCTTCACCCTTAATATCCACCACACAGTTCTTCACCCTTAATATCCACCAATCAGTTCTTCACCCTGAATATCCACCACTCAGTTCTTCATCCTCCTTATCCACCACATAGTTCTTCACCCTTATCATCCACCTCACAGTTCTTCACCCTCATTATCCACCACACAGTTCTTCACCCTTAATATCCACCACTCAGTTCTTCACCCTCATTATCCACCACTCAGTTCTTCACCCTCATTATCCACCACTCAGTTCTTCACCCTTAATATCCACCACTCAGTTCTTCACCCTCATTATCCACCACTCAGTTCTTCACCCTTAATATCCACCACTCAGTTCACCCCCATTATCCACCACTCAATTCTTCACCCTCATTATCCACCACTCAGTTCTTCACCCTAAATATCAACCACTCAGTTCTTCACCCTTATTATCCACCACTCTGTCCTTCACCCTCATTATCATCACTCAGTTCTTCACCCTTAATATCCACCACTCAGTTCTTCACCCTCATTATCCACCACTCAGTTCTTCACCCTTAATATCCACCACTCAGTTCTTCACCCTTAATATCCACCACTCAGTTCTTCACCCTCATTATCCACCACACAGTTCTTCACCCTAATCATCCACCACACAATTCTTCACCCTCATTATCCACCACACAGTTCTTCAACATTAATATCCACTAATCAGTTCTTCACCCTCATAATCCACCACTCAGTTCTTCACCCTCATTATCCACCACTCAGTTCTTCACCCCATTATCCACCACTCAGTTCTTCACCCTCAATATCCACCACTCAGTTCTTCACCCTTAATATCCACCACTCAGTTCTTCACCCTCATTATCCACCACTCAGTTCTTCACCCTTAATATCCACCACTCAGTTCTTCACCCTTATTATCCACCACACAGTTCTTCACCCTTATCATCCACCACACAGTTCTTTACCCTTAATATCCACCACTCAGTTCTTCACCCTTAACATCCACCACACAGTTCTTCACCCTTGATATCCACCACACAGTTCTTCACCCTTAATACCCACCACTCAGTTCTTCACCCTCATTATCCACCACTCAGTTCTTCACCCTCATTATCCACCACACAGTTCTTCACCCTTATCATCCACCACACACTTCTTCACCCTCATTATCCACCACACAGTTCTTCACCCTCATTATCCACCACTCAGTTCTTCACCCTCATTATCCACCACACAGTTCTTCACCCTTAATATCCACCACTCAGTTCTTCACCCTCATTATCCACCACACAGTTCTTCACCCTTAATATCCACCACTCTGTTCGTCACCCTTAATATCCACCACACAGTTCTTCACCCTCATTATCCACCACACAGTTCTTCACCCTTATCATCAACCACACACTTCTTCACCCTCATTATCCACCACACAGTTCTTCACCCTTAATATCCACCACTCAGTTCTTCACCCTCATTATCCACAGCTCAGTTCTTCACCCTCATTATCCACCACTCAGTTCTTCACCCTTATATCCACCACACAGTTCTTCACCCTTAATATCCACCACTCAGTTCTTCACCCTTATCATCCACCACACAGTTCTTCACCCTTAATATCCACCACACAGTTCTTCACCCTTAATATCCACCACTCAGTTCTTCACCCTTAATATCCACCACTCAGTTCTTCACCCTCATTATCCACCACACAGTTCTTCACCCTTATCATCCACCTCACAGTTCTTCACCACCATTATCCACCACACAGTTCTTCACCCTTAATATCCACCACTCAGTTCTTCACCCTCATTATCCACCACTCAGTTCTTCACCCTCATTATCCACCACTCAGTTCTTCACCCTTAATATCCACCACTCAGTTCTTCACCCTCATTATCCACCACTCAGTTCTTCACCCTCATTATCCACCACTCAGTTCTTCACCCTTAATATCCACCACTCAGTTCTTCACCCTCATTATCCACCACTCAGTTCTTCACCCTTAATATCCACCACTCAGTTCTTCACCCTTAATATCCACCACTCAGTTCTTCACCCTCATTATCCACCACTCAGTTCTTCACCCTTATCATCCACCACACAGTTCTTTACCCTTAATATCCACCACTCAGTTCTTCACCCTTAATATCCACCACACAGTTCTTCACCCTTAATATCCACCACTCAGTTCTTCACCCTCATTATCCACCACTCAGTTCTTCACCCTCATTATCCACCACACAGTTCTTCACCCTTATCATCCACCACACAGTTCTTCACCCTTAATATCCACCACTCAGTTCTTCACCCTTAATATCCACCACACAGTTCTTCACCCTTAATATCCACCACTCAGTTCTTCACCCTTAATATCCACCACTCAGTTCTTCACCCTCATTATCCACCACACAGTTCTTCACCCTTATCATCCACCACACAGTTCTTCACCCTCATTATCCACCACACAGTTCTTCACCCTTAATATCCACCACTCAGTTCTTCACCCTCATTATCCACCACTCAGTTCTTCACCCTCATTATCCACCACTCAGTTCTTCACCCTCATTATCCACCACTCAGTTCTTCACCCTCATTATCCACCACTCAGTTCTTCACCCTCATTATCCACCACTCAGTTCTTCACCCTTAATATCCACCACTCAGTTCTTCACCCTCATTATCCACCACTCAGTTCTTCACCCTTAATATCCACCACTCAGTTCTTCACCCTCATTATCCACCACTCAGTTCTTCACCCTTAATATCCACCACTCAGTTCTTCACCCTTATATCCACCACTCAGTTCTTCACCCTCATTATCCACCACTCAGTTCTTCACCCTTAATATCCACCACTCAGTTCTTCACCCTCATTATCCACCACTCAGTTCTTCACCCTCATTATCCACCACTCAGTTCTTCACCCTTAATATCCACCACACAGTTCTTCACCCTTATTATCCACCACTCAGTTCTTCACCCTCATTATCCACCACACAGTTCTTCACCCTAATATCCACCACACAGTTCTTCACCCTAATATCCACCACTCAGTTCTTCACCCTCATTATCCACCACACAGTTCTTCACCCTTAATATCCACCACTCAGTTCTTCACCCTCATTATCCACCACTCAGTTCTTCACCCTCATTATCCACCACTCAGTTCTTCACCCTTAATATCCACCACTCAGTTCTTCACCCTCATTATCCACCACTCAGTTCTTCACCCTCATTATCCACCACTCAGTTCTTCACCCTCATTATCCACCACTCAGTTCTTCACCCTCATTATCCACCACTCAGTTCTTCACCCTCATTATCCACCACTCAGTTCTTCACCCTTAATATCCACCACTCAGTTCTTCACCCTCATTATCCACCACTCAGTTCTTCACCCTTAATATCCACCACTCAGTTCTTCACCCTCATTATCCACCACACAGTTCTTCACCCTATTATCCACCACACAGTTCTTCACCCTCATTATCCACCACACAGTTCTTCACCCTTAATATCCACCACTCAGTTCTTCACCCTCATTATCCACCACTCAGTTCTTCACCCTCATTATCCACCACTCAGTTCTTCACCCTCATTATCCACCACTCAGTTCTTCACCCTCATTATCCACCACTCAGTTCTTCACCCTTAATATCCACCACTCAGTTCTTCACCCTCATTATCCACCACTCAGTTCTTCACCCTTAATATCCACCACTCAGTTCTCACCCTCATTATCCACCACTCAGTTCTTCACCCTCATTATCCACCACTCAGTTCTTCACCCTCATTATCCACCACTCAGTTCTTCACCCTCATTATCCACCACTCAGTTCTTCACCCTCATTATCCACCACTCAGTTCTTCACCCTCATTATCCACCACTCAGTTCTTCACCCTCATTATCCACCACTCAGTTCTTCACCCTTAATATCCACCACTCAGTTCTTCACCCTCATTATCCACCACTCAGTTCTTCACCCTTAATATCCACCACTCAGTTCTTCACCCTTAATATCCACCACTCAGTTCTTCACCCTCATATCCACCACTCAGTTCTTCACCCTCATTATCCACCACTCAGTTCTTCACCCTTAATATCCACCACTCAGTTCTTCACCCTCATTATCCACCACTCAGTTCTTCACCCTCATTATCCACCACTCAGTTCTTCACCCTCATTATCCACCACTCAGTTCTTCACCCTCATTATCCACCACTCAGTTCTTCACCCTCATTATCCACCACTCAGTTCTTCACCCTCATTATCCACCACTCAGTTCTTCACCCTTAATATCCACCACTCAGTTCTTCACCCTCATTATCCACCACTCAGTTCTTCACCCTTAATATCCACCACTCAGTTCTTCACCCTTAATATCCACCACTCAGTTCTTCACCCTTAATATCCACCACTCAGTTCTTCACCCTTATTATCCACCACACAGTTCTTCACCCTTAATATCCACCACTCAGTTCTTCACCCTTAATATCCACCACTCAGTTCTTCACCCTTAATATCCACCACTCAGTTCTTCACCCTTATATCCACCACTCAGTTCTTCACCCTTAATATCCACCACTCAGTTCTTCACCCTCATTATCCACCACTCAGTTCTTCACCCTTATATCCACCACTCAGTTCTTCACCCTCATTATCCACCACTCAGTTCTTCACCCTCATTATCCACCACTCAGTTCTTCACCCTTAATATCCACCACTCAGTTCTTCACCCTCATTATCCACCACTCAGTTCTTCACCCTTAATATCCACCACTCAGTTCTTCACCCTCATTATCCACCACTCAGTTCTTCACCCTTATATCCACCACTCAGTTCTTCACCCTTATTATCCACCACTCAGTTCTTCACCCTTAATATCCACCACACAGTTCTTCACCCTTAATATCCACCACTCAGTTCTTCACCCTTAATATCCACCACCAGTTCTTCACCCTCATTATCCACCACACAGTTCTTCACCCTCATTATCCACCACACAGTTCTTCACCCTTAATATCCACCACTCAGTTCTTCACCCTCATTATCCACCACTCAGTTCTTCACCCTCATTATCCACCACTCAGTTCTTCACCCTCATTATCCACCACTCAGTTCTTCACCCTCATTATCCACCACTCAGTTCTTCACCCTCATTATCCACCACTCAGTTCTTCACCCTCATATCCACCACTCAGTTCTTCACCCTCATTATCCACCACTCAGTTCTTCACCCTTAATATCCACCACTCAGTTCTTCACCCTCATTATCCACCACTCAGTTCTTCACCCTTAATATCCACCACTCAGTTCTTCACCCTCATTATCCACCACTCAGTTCTTCACCCTCATAATCCACCACTCAGTTCTTCACCCTTATATCCACCACTCAGTTCTTCACCCTCATTATCCACCACTCAGTTCTTCACCCTTAATATCCACCACTCAGTTCTTCACCCTCATTATCCACCACTCAGTTCTTCACCCTCATTATCCACCACTCAGTTCTTCACCCTCATTATCCACCACTCAGTTCTTCACCCTCATTATCCACCACTCAGTTCTTCACCCTCATTATCCACCACTCAGTTCTTCACCCTTAATATCCACCACTCAGTTCTTCACCCTCATTATCCACCACTCAGTTCTTCACCCTCATTATCCACCACTCAGTTCTTCACCCTTAATATCCACCACTCAGTTCTTCACCCTCATTATCCACCACTCAGTTCTTCACCCTTATATCCACCACTCAGTTCTTCACCCTTAATATCCACCACTCAGTTCTTCACCCTTAATATCCACCACTCAGTTCTTCACCCTTAATATCCACCACTCAGTTCTTCACCCTCATATCCACCACTCAGTTCTTCACCCTTAATATCCACCACTCAGTTCTTCACCCTCATTATCCACCACTCAGTTCTTCACCCTTATATCCACCACCAGTTCTTCACCCTCATTATCCACCACTCAGTTCTTCACCCTTAATATCCACCACTCAGTTCTTCACCCTCATTATCCACCACTCAGTTCTTCACCCTCATTATCCACCACTCAGTTCTTCACCCTCATTATCCACCACTCAGTTCTTCACCCTCATTATCCACCACTCAGTTCTTCACCCTCATTATCCACCACTCAGTTCTTCACCCTCATTATCCACCACTCAGTTCTTCACCCTTAATATCCACCACTCAGTTCTTCACTCTCATTATCCACCACACAGTTCTTCACCCTTATCATCCACCACACAGCTCTTTACCCTTATCATCCACCACACAGTTCTTTACCCTTAATACCCACCACTCAGTTCTTCACCCTTAACATCCACCACACAGTTCTTCACCCTTGATATCCACCACACAGTTCTTCACCCTTAATATCCACCACTCAGTTCTTCACCCTTATTATCCACCACTCAGTTTTTCACCCTCATTATCCACCACACAGTTCTTCACCCTCATTATCCACCACACAGTTCTTCACCCTTAATATCCACCACTCAGTTCTTCACCCTCATTATCCACCACTCAGTTCTTCACCCTCATTATCCACCACTCAGTTCTTCACCCTCATTATCCACCACTCAGTTCTTCACTCACATCATCCACCACTCAGTTCTTCACCCTCATTATCCACCACTCAGTTGTTCACCCTTAATATCCACCACTCAGTTCTTCACCCTCATTATCCACCACTCAGTTCTTCATCCTTAATATCCACCACTCAGTTCTTCACCCTCATTATCCAACACTCACTTCTTCACCCTTAATATCCACCACTCAGTTCATCACCCCCATTATCCACCACTCAGTTCTTCACCCTCATTATCCACCACTCAGTTCTTCACCCTTAATATCCACAACTCAGTTCTTCACCCTTAATATCCACAACTCAGTTCTTCACCGTCATTATCCACCACTCAGTTCTTCACCCTTAATATCCACCACTCAGTTCTTCACCCTCATTATCCACCACTCAGTTCTTCACCCTCATTATCCACCACACAGTTCTTCACCCTAATTATCCACCACTCAGTTCTTCACCCTTAATATCCACCACTCAGTTCTTCACCCCTTAATATCCACCACTCAGTTCTTCACCCTCATTATCCACCACACAGTTCTTCACCCTTATCATCCACCACACAGTTCTTCACCCTCATTATCCACCACACAGTTCTTCACCCTTAATATCCACCACTCAGTTCTTCACCCTCATTATCCACCACTCAGTTCTTCACCCTCATTATCCACCACTCAGTTCTTCACCCTCATATCCACCACTCAGTTCTTCACCCTCATTATCCACCACTCAGTTCTTCACCCTCATTATCCACCACTCAGTTCTTCACCCTCATTATCCACCACTCAGTTCTTCACCCTCATTATCCACCACTCAGTTCTTCACCCTTAATATCCACCACTCAGTTCTTCACCCTCATTATCCACCACACAGTTCTTCACCCTTATCATCCACCACACAGTTCTTCACCCTTAATATCCACCACTCAGTTCTTCACCCTTAATATCCACCACTCAGTTCTTCACCCTTAATATCCACCACTCAGTTCTTCACCCTTATATCCACCACTCAGTTCTTCACCCTTAATATCCACCACTCAGTTCTTCACCCTCATTATCCACCACTCAGTTCTTCACCCTCATTATCCACCACTCAGTTCTTCACCCTTAATATCCACCACTCAGTTCTTCACCCTCATTATCCACCACTCAGTTCTTCACCCTTAATATCCACCACTCAGTTCTTCACCCTCATTATCCACCACTCAGTTCTTCACCCTCATTATCCACCACTCAGTTCTTCACCCTCATTATCCACCACTCAGTTCTTCACCCTCATTATCCACCACTCAGTTCTTCACCCTTAATATCCACCACTCAGTTCTTCACCCTTAATATCCACCACTCAGTTCTTCACCCTTAATATCCACCACTCAGTTCTTCACCCTCATTATCCACCACTCAGTTCTTCACCCTCATTATCCACCACTCAGTTCTTCACCCTCATTATCCACCACTCAGTTCTTCACCCTCATTATCCACCACACAGTTCTTCACCCTCATTATCCACCACTCAGTTCTTCACCCTTATATCCACCACTCAGTTCTTCACCCTTAATATCCACCACTCAGTTCTTCACCCTCATTATCCACCACACAGTTCTTCACCCTTAATATCCACCACTCAGTTCTTCACCCTTATATCCACCACACAGTTCTTCACCCTCATTATCCACCACTCAGTTCTTCACCCTTAATATCCACCACTCAGTTCTTCACCCTCATTATCCACCACTCAGTTCTTCACCCTCATTATCCACCACTCAGTTCTTCACCCTTATTATCCACCACTCAGTTCTTCACCCTCATTATCCACCACTCAGTTCTTCACCCTTAATATCCACCACTCAGTTCTTCACCCTCATATCCACCACACAGTTCTTCACCCTTATTATCCACCACTCAGTTCTTCACCCTTAATATCCACCACACAGTTCTTCACCTTCATATCCACCACTCAGTTCTCACCTTAATATCCACCACTCAGTTCTTCACCCTCATTATCCACCACACAGTTCTTCACCCTTAATATCCACCACTCAGTTCTTCACCCTCATTATCCACCACACAGTTCTTCACCCTTATCATCCACCACTCAGTTCTTCACCCTTAATATCCACCACTCAGTTCTTCACCCTCATTATCCACCACTCAGTTCTTCACCCTCATTATCCACCACACAGTTCTTCACCCTTATATCCACCACACAGTTCTTCACCCTAAATATCCACCACTCAGTTCTTCACCCTTAATATCCACCACTCAGTTCTTCACCCTTAATATCCACCACACAGTTCTTCACCCTTAATATCCACCACTCAGTTCTTCACCCTTAATATCCACCACTCAGTTCTTCACCCTCATTATCCACCACACAGTTCTTCACCCTTAATATCCACCACTCAGTTCTTCACCCTCATTATCCACCACACAGTTCTTCACCCTTAATATCCACCACTCAGTTCTTCACCCTTATTATCCACCACTCAGTTCTTCACCCTCATTATCCACCACTCAGTTCTTCACCCTCATTATCCACCACTCAGTTCTTCACCCTTAATATCCACCACTCAGTTCTTCACCCTCATTATCCACCACTCAGTTCTTCACCCTTAATATCCACCACTCAGTTCTTCACCCTCATAATCCACCACTCAGTTCTTCACCCTCATATCCACCACTCAGTTCTTCACCCTCATTATCCACCACTCAGTTCTTCACCCTTAATATCCACCACTCAGTTCTTCACCCTCATTATCCACCACTCAGTTCTTCACCCTCATTATCCACCACTCAGTTCTTCACCCTTAATATCCACCACTCAGTTCTTCACCCTCATTATCCACCACTCAGTTCTTCACCCTTAATATCCACCACTCAGTTCTTCACCCTCATTATCCACCACTCAGTTCTTCACCCTCATATCCACCACTCAGTTCTTCACCCTCATTATCCACCACTCAGTTCTTCACCCTTAATATCCACCACTCAGTTCTTCACCCTTATTATCCACCACTCAGTTCTTCACCCTCATTATCCACCACACAGTTCTTCACCCTTAATATCCACCACTCAGTTCTTCACCCTTAATATCCACCACTCAGTTCTTCACCCTCATTATCCACCACTCAGTTCTTCACCCTCATTATCCACCACTCAGTTCTTCACCCTTAATATCCACCACTCAGTTCTTCACCCTCATTATCCACCACTCAGTTCTTCACCCTCATTATCCACCACTCAGTTCTTCACCCTTAATATCCACCACTCAGTTCTTCACCCTCATTATCCACCACTCAGTTCTTCACCCTTAATATCCACCACTCAGTTCTTCACCCTCATTATCCACCACACAGTTCTTCACCCTTATCATCCACCACACAGTTCTTCACCCTTAATATCCACCACTCAGTTCTTCACCCTTAATATCCACCACTCAGTTCTTCACCCTTAATATCCACCACACAGTTCTTCACCCTTAATATCCACCACTCAGTTCTTCACCCTTAATATCCACCACTCAGTTCTTCACCCTTAATATCCACCACTCAGTTCTTCACCCTCATTATCCACCACACAGTTCTTCACCCTTATCATCCACCACACAGTTCTTCACCCTCATTATCCACCACACAGTTCTTCACCCTTAATATCCACCACTCAGTTCTTCACCCTCATTATCCACCACTCAGTTCTTCACCCTCATTATCCACCACTCAGTTCTTCACCCTCATTATCCACCACTCAGTTCTTCACCATCATTATCCACCACTCAGTTCTTCACCCTTAATATCCACCACTCAGTTCTTCACCCTCATTATCCACCACTCAGTTCTTCACCCTTATATCCACCACTCAGTTCTTCACCCTCATTATCCACCACTCAGTTCTTCACCCTTAATATCCACCACTCAGTTCTTCACCCTCATTATCCACCACTCAGTTCTTCACCCTTATATCCACCACTCAGTTCTTCACCCTTATATCCACCACTCAGTTCTTCACCCTTAATATCCACCACTCAGTTCTTCACCCTTATATCCACCACTCAGTTCTTCACCCTCATTATCCACCACTCAGTTCTTCACCCTTAATATCCACCACTCAGTTCTTCACCCTCATTATCCACCACTCAGTTCTTCACCCTTAATATCCACCACTCAGTTCATCACCCTCATTATCCACCACTCAGTTCTTCACCCTCATTATCCACCACTCAGTTCTTCACCCTCATTATCCACCACTCAGTTCTTCACCCTCATTATCCACCACTCAGTTCTTCACCCTCATTATCCACCACTCAGTTCTTCACCCTTATTATCCACCACTCAGTTCTTCACCCTTAATATCCACCACTCAGTTCTTCACCCTCATTATCCACCACTCAGTTCTTCACCCTCATTATCCACCACTCAGTTCTTCACCCTCATTATCCACCACTCAGTTCTTCACCCTCATTATCCACCACTCAGTTCTTCACCCTTAATATCCACCACTCAGTTCTTCACTCTCATTATCCACCACACAGTTCTTCACCCTTATCATCCACCACACAGCTCTTTACCCTTATCATCCACCACACAGTTCTTTACCCTTAATACCCACCACTCAGTTCTTCACCCTTAACATCCACCACACAGTTCTTCACCCTTGATATCCACCACACAGTTCTTCACCCTTAATATCCACCACTCAGTTCTTCACCCTTATTATCCACCACTCAGTTTTTCACCCCCATTATCCACCACACAGTTCTTCACCCTCATTATCCACCACACAGTTCTTCACCCTTAATATCCACCACTCAGTTCTTCACCCTCATTATCCACCACTCAGTTCTTCACCCTCATTATCCACCACTCAGTTCTTCACCCTCATTATCCACCACTCAGTTGTTCACTCACATCATCCACCACTCAGTTCTTCACCCTCATTATCCACCACTCAGTTGTTCACCCTTAATATCCACCACTCAGTTCTTCACCCTCATTATCCACCACTCAGTTCTTCATCCTTAATATCCACCACTCAGTTCTTCACCCTCATTATCCAACACTCACTTCTTCACCCTTAATATCCACCACTCAGTTCATCACCCCCATTATCCACCACTCAGTTCTTCACCCTCATTATCCACCACTCAGTTCTTCACCCTTAATATCCACAACTCAGTTCTTCACCCTTAATATCCACAACTCAGTTCTTCACCGTCATTATCCACCACTCAGTTCTTCACCCTTAACATCCACCACTCAGTTCTTCACCCTCATTATCCACCGCCTCAGTTCTTCACCCTTAATATCCACCACTCAGTTCATCACCCCCATTATCCACCACTCAGTTCTTCACCCTCATTATCCACCACTCAGTTCTTCACCCTTAATATCCACCACTCAGTTCTTCACCGTCATTATCCACCACTCAGTTCTTCACCCTTAATATCCACCACTCAGTTCTTCACCCTCATTATCCACCACTCAGTTCTTCACCCTCATTATCCACCACTCAGTTCTTCACCCTCATATCCACCACTCAGTTCTTCACCCTCATTATCCACCACTCAGTTCTTCACCCTCATTATCCACCACTCAGTTCTTCACCCTCATTATCCACCACTCAGTTCTTCACCCTCATTATCCACCACTCAGTTCTTCACCCTTAATATCCACCACTCAGTTCTTCACTCTCATTATCCACCACACAGTTCTTCACCCTAATCATCCACCACACAGCTCTTTACCCTTATCATCCACCACACAGTTCTTTACCCTTAATACCCACCACTCAGTTCTTCACCCTTAACATCCACCACACAGTTCTTCACCCTTGATATCCACCACACAGTTCTTCACCCTTAATATCCACCACTCAGTTCTTCACCCTTATTATCCACCACTCAGTTTTTCACCCCCATTATCCACCACACAGTTCTTCACCCTCATTATCCACCACACAGTTCTTCACCCTTAATATCCACCACTCAGTTCTTCACCCTCATTATCCACCACTCAGTTCTTCACCCTCATTATCCACCACTCAGTTCTTCACCCTCATTATCCACCACTCAGTTGTTCACTCACATCATCCACCACTCAGTTCTTCACCCTCATTATCCACCACTCAGTTGTTCACCCTTAATATCCACCACTCAGTTCTTCACCCTCATTATCCACCACTCAGTTCTTCATCCTTAATATCCACCACTCAGTTCTTCACCCTCATTATCCAACACTCACTTCTTCACCCTTAATATCCACCACTCAGTTCATCACCCCCATTATCCACCACTCAGTTCTTCACCCTCATTATCCACCACTCAGTTCTTCACCCTTAATATCCACAACTCAGTTCTTCACCCTTAATATCCACAACTCAGTTCTTCACCGTCATTATCCACCACTCAGTTCTTCACCCTTAATATCCACCACTCAGTTCTTCACCCCCATTATCCACCACTCAGTTCTTCACCCGCATTATCCACCACACAGTTCTTCACCCTAATTATCCACCACTCAGTTCTTCACCCTTAATATCCACCACTCAGTTCTTCACCCCTTAATATCCACCACTCAGTTCTTCACCCTCATTATCCACCACACAGTTCTTCACCCTTATCATCCACCACACAATTCTTCACCCTCATTTTCCACCACACAGTTCTTCACCCTTAATATCCACCACTCAGTTCTTCACCCTCATTATCCACCACTCAGTTCTTCACCCTCATTATCCACCACTCAGTTCTTCACCCCCATTATCCACCACTCAGTTCTTCACCCTCATTATCCACCACTCAGTTCTTCACCCTCATTATCCACCACTCAGTTCTTCACCCTCATTATCCACCACTCGGTTCTTCACCCTTAATATCCACCACTCAGTTTTTCACCCTCATTATCCACCACACAGTTCTTCACCCTTATCATCCACCACACAGTTCCTTACCTTTGATATCCACCACTCAGTTCTTCACCCTTAACATTCACCACACAGTTCTTCACCCTTGATATCCACCACACAGTTCTTCACTCTTAATATCCACCACTCAGTTCTTCACCCTTAATATCCACCACTCAGTTTTTCACCCTCATTATCCACCACACAGTTCTTCACCCTTAATATCCACCAATCAGTTCATCACCCTTAATATCCACCACTCAGTTCTTCACCCTCAATATCCACCACTCAGTTCTTCACCCTCATTATCCACCACTCAGTTCTTCACCCTCATTATCCACCACACAGTTCTTCACCCTCATTATCCTCCACACAGTTCTTCACCCTTATTATCCACCACTCAGTTCTTCACCCTTAATATCCACCACTCAGTTCTTCACCCTCATTATCCACCACACAGTTCTTTACCCTTAAAATCCACCACTCAGTTCTTCACGCTTAATATTCACCACACAGTTCTTCACCCTTAATATCCACCACTCAGTTCTTCACCCTTAATATCCACCACACAGTTCTTCACCCTTAATATCCACCACACAGTTCTTCACCCTCATTATCCACCACACAGTTCTTCACCCTTAATATCCACCACTCAGTTCTTCACCCTCATTATCCACCACTCAGTTCTTCACCCTCATTATCCACCACTCAGTTCTTCACCCTCATTATCCACCACTCAGTTCTTCACTCACATCATCCACCACTCAGTTCTTCACCCTCATTATCCACCACTCAGTTCTTCACCCTTAATATCCACCACTCAGTTCTTCACCCTCATTATCCACCACTCAGTTCTTCATCCTTAATATCCACCACTCAGTTCTTCACCCTCATTATCCAACACTCACTTCTTCACCCTTAATATCCACCACTCAGTTCATCACCCCCATTATCCACCACTCAGTTCTTCACCCTCATTATCCACCACTCAGTTCTTCACCCTTAATATCCACAACTCAGTTCTTCACCCTTAATATCCACAACTCAGTTCTTCACCGTCATTATCCACCACTCAGTTCTTCACCCTTAATATCCACCACTCAGTTCTTCACCCCCATTATCCACCACTCAGTTCTTCACCCGCATTATCCACCACACAGTTCTTCACCCTAATTATCCACCACTCAGTTCTTCACCCTTAATATCCACCACTCAGTTCTTCACCCCTTAATATCCACCACTCAGTTCTTCACCCTCATTATCCACCACACAGTTCTTCACCCTTATCATCCACCACACAATTCTTCACCCTCATTTTCCACCACACAGTTCTTCACCCTTAATATCCACCACTCAGTTCTTCACCCTCATTATCCACCACTCAGTTCTTCACCCTCATTATCCACCACTCAGTTCTTCACCCCCATTATCCACCACTCAGTTCTTCACCCTCATTATCCACCACTCAGTTCTTCACCCTCATTATCCACCACTCAGTTCTTCACCCTCATTATCCACCACTCGGTTCTTCACCCTTAATATCCACCACTCAGTTTTTCACCCTCATTATCCACCACACAGTTCTTCACCCTTATCATCCACCACACAGTTCCTTACCTTTGATATCCACCACTCAGTTCTTCACCCTTAACATTCACCACACAGTTCTTCACCCTTGATATCCACCACACAGTTCTTCACTCTTAATATCCACCACTCAGTTCTTCACCCTTAATATCCACCACTCAGTTTTTCACCCTCATTATCCACCACACAGTTCTTCACCCTTAATATCCACCAATCAGTTCATCACCCTTAATATCCACCACTCAGTTCTTCACCCTCAATATCCACCACTCAGTTCTTCACCCTCATTATCCACCACTCAGTTCTTCACCCTCATTATCCACCACACAGTTCTTCACCCTCATTATCCACCACACAGTTCTTCACCCTTATTATCCACCACTCAGTTCTTCACCCTAAATATCCACCACTCAGTTCTTCACCCTCATTATCCACCACACAGTTCTTTACCCTTAAAATCCACCACTCAGTTCTTCACGCTTAATATTCACCACACAGTTCTTCACCCTTAATATCCACCACTCAGTTCTTCACCCTTAATATCCACCACACAGTTCTTCACCCTTAATATCCACCTCTCAGTTCTTCACCCTCATTATCCACCACTCAGTTCATCACCCTCATTATCCACCACTCAGTTCTTCACCCTCATTATCCACCACTCAGTTCTTCACCCTCATTATCCACCACTCAGTTCTTCACCCTCATTATCCACCACACAGTTCTTCACCCTCATTATCCACCACTCAGTTCTTCACCCTTAATATCCACCACTCAGTTCTTCACCCTCATTATCCACCACACAGTTCTTCACCCTTAATATCCACCACTCAGTTCTTCACCCTTAATATCCACCACTCAGTTCTTCACCCTTAATATCCACCACTCAGTTCTTCACCCTTAATATCCACCACTCAGTTCTTCACCCTCATTATCCACCACTCAGTTCTTCACCCTCATTATCCACCACTCAGTTCTTCACCCTTATTATCCACCACTCAGTTCTTCACCCTCATTATCCACCACTCAGTTCTTCACCCTTAATATCCACCACACAGTTCTTCACCCTTATCATCCACCACAGTTCTTCACCCTTAATATCCACCACTCAGTTCTTCACCCTTAATATCCACCACACAGTTCTTCACCCTCAATATCCACCACACAGTTCATCACTCTTCATATCCAACACTCAGTTATACACCATTGTCCACCACACAGTTCTTCACCCTTAATATCCACCACTCAGTTCTTCACCCTCATTATCCACCACACAGTTCTTCACCCTATATCCACCACTCAGTTCTTCACCCTTAATATCCACCACTCAGTTCTTCACCCTCATTATCCACCACTCAGTTCTTCACCCTCATTATCCACCACACAGTTCTTCACCCTTATCATCCACCACACAGTTCTTTACCCTTAATATCCACCACTCAGTTCTTCACCCTTAACATCCACCACACAGTTCTTCACCCTTAATATCCACCACACAGTTCTTCACCCTTAATATCCACCACTCAGTTCTTCACCCTTAATATCCACCACTCAGTTCTTCACCCTCATTATCCACCACTCAGTTCTTCACCCTTATCATCCACCACACAGTTCTTCACCCTCATTATCCACCACTCAGTTCTTCACCCTTAATATCCACCACTCAGTTCTTCACCCTCATTATCCACCACTCAGTTCTTCACCCTCATTATCCACCACTCAGTTCTTCACCCTTAATATCCACCACTCAGTTCTTCACCCTCATTATCCACCACTCAGTTCTTCACCCTCATTATCCACCACTCAGTTCTTCACCCTCATTATCCACCACTCAGTTCTTCACCCTCATTATCCACCACTCAGTTCTTCACCCTTAATATCCACCACTCAGTTCTTCACCCTCATTATCCACCACTCAGTTCTTCACCCTTAATATCCACCACTCAGTTCTTCACCCTTAATATCCACCACTCAGTTCTTCACCCTCATTATCCACCACTCAGTTCTTCACCCTCATTATCCACCACTCAGTTCTTCACCCTTAATATCCACCACTCAGTTCTTCACCCTCATTATCCACCACTCAGTTCTTCACCCTCATTATCCACCACTCAGTTCTTCACCCTCATTATCCACCACTCAGTTCTTCACCCTCATTATCCACCACTCAGTTCTTCACCCTTAATATCCACCACTCAGTTCTTCACCCTCATTATCCACCACTCAGTTCTTCACCCTCATTATCCACCACTCAGTTCTTCACCCTCATTATCCACCACTCAGTTCTTCACCCTTAATATCCACCACACTGTTCTTCTCCCTTATTTCCAGTACACACTGTTCTTCACCCTCATTATCCACCACACAGTTCTTCACCCTTAATATCCACCACACAGTTCTTCACCCTTAATATCCACCACACAGTTCTTCACCCTCATTATCCACCACTCAGTTCTTCACCCTCATTATCCACCACTCAGTTCTTCAAACCTTAACATCCACCACTCAGTTCATCACCCCCATTATACACCACTCAGTTCTTCACCCTCATTATCCACCACTCAGCTCTTCACCCTTAATATCCACCACTCAGTTCTTCACCCTCATTATCCACCACTCAGTTCTTCACCCTTAATATCCACCACTCAGTTCTTCACACTCATTATCCACCACACAGTTCTTCACCCTTATCATCCACCACACAGTTCTTTACCCTAAATATCCACCACTCAGTTCGTCACCCTTAACATCCACCACTCATTTCTTCACCCTTAATATCCACCACACAGTTCTTCACCCTTAATATCCACCACTCAGTTCTTCACCCTTAATATCCACCACTCAGTTCTTCACCCTTAATATCCACCACTCAGTTCTTCACCCTCATTATCCACCACACAGTTCTTCATCCTTATCATCCACCACACAGTTCTTCACCCTCATTATCCACCAAACAGTTCTTCACCCTTAATATCCACCACTCAGTTCTTCACCCTCATTATCCACCACTCAGTTCTTCACCCTCATTATCCACCACTCAGTTCTTCACCCCCATTATCCACCACTCAGTTCTTCACCATCATTATCCACCACTCAGTTCTTCACACTTAATATCCACCACTCAGTTCTTCACCCTCATTATCCACCACTCAGTTCTTCACCCTTAATATCCACCACTCAGTTCTTCACCCTTAATATCCACCACTCAGTTCTTCACCCTCATTATCCACCACTCAGTTCTTCACCCTTAATATCCACCACTCAGTTCTTCACCCTCATTATCCACCACTCAGTTCTTCACCCATAATATCCACCACTCAGTTCTTCACCCACATCATCCACCACTCAGTTCTTCACCCTCATTATCCACCACTCAGTTGTTCACCCTTAATATCCACCACTCAGTTCTTCACCCTCATTATCCACCACTCAGTTCTTCACCCTTAATATCCACCACTCAGTTCTTCACCCTCATTATCCACCACTCAGTTCTTCACCCTTAATATCCACCACTCAGTTCATCACCCCATTATCCACCACTCAGTTCTTCACCCTCATTATCCACCACTCAGTTCTTCACCCTTAATATCCACCACTCAGTTCTTCACCCTCATTATCCACCACTCAGTTCTTCACCCTTAATATCCACCACTCAGTTCTTCACCCTCATTATCCACCACTCAGTTCTTCACCCTCATTATCCACCACTCAGTTCTTCACCCTCATTATCCACCACTCAGTTCTTCACCCTCATTATCCACCACTCAGTTCTTCACCCTCATTATCCACCACTCAGTTCTTCACCCTCATTATCCACCACTCAGTTCTTCACCCTTAATATCCACCACTCAGTTCTTCACTCTCATTATCCACCACACAGTTCTTCACCCTTATCATCCACCACACAGCTCTTTACCCTTATCATCCACCACACAGTTCTTTACCCTTAATACCCACCACTCAGTTCTTCACCCTTAACATCCACCACACAGTTCTTCACCCTTGATATCCACCACACAGTTCTTCACCCTTAATATCCACCACTCAGTTCTTCACCCTTATTATCCACCACTCAGTTTTTCACCCCCATTATCCACCACACAGTTCTTCACCCTCATTATCTACCACACAGTTCTTCACCCTTAATATCCACCACTCAGTTCTTCACCCTCATTATCCACCACTCAGTTCTTCACCCTCATTATCCACCACTCAGTTCTTCACCCTCATTATCCACCACTCAGTTCTTCACTCACATCATCCACCACTCAGTTCTTCACCCTCATTATCCACCACTCAGTTGTTCACCCTTAATATCCACCACTCAGTTCTTCACCCTCATTATCCACCACTCAGTTCTTCATCCTTAATATCCACCACTCAGTTCTTCACCCTCATTATCCAACACTCACTTCTTCACCCTTAATATCCACCACTCAACTCATCACCCCCATTATCCACCACTCAGTTCTTCACCCTCATTATCCACCACTCAGTTCTTAACCCTTAATATCCACAACTCAGTTCTTCACCCTTAATATCCACAAATCAGTTCTTCACCGTCATTATCCACCACTCAGTTCTTCACCCTTAATATCCACCACTCAGTTCTTCACCCTCATTATCCACCACACAGTTCTTCACCCTTATCATCCACCACACAATTCTTCACCCTCATTTTCCACCAAACAGTTCTTCACCCTTAATATCCACCACTCAGTTCTTCACCCTCATTATCCACCACTCAGTTCTTCACCCTCATTATCCACCACTCAGTTCTTCACCCCCATTATCCACCACTCAGTTCTTCACCCTCATTATCCACCACTCAGTTCTTCACCCTCATTATCCACCACTCAGTTCTTCACCCTCATTATCCACCACTCGGTTCTTCACCCTTAATATCCACCACTCAGTTCTTCACCCTCATTATCCACCACACAGTTCATCACCCTTATCATCCACCACACAGTTCCTTACCCTTGATATCCACCACTCAGTTCTTCACCCTTAACATTCACCACACAGTTCTTCACCCTTGATATCCACCACACAGTTCTTCACTCTTAATATCCACCACTCAGTTCTTCACCCTTAATATCCACCACTCAGTTCTTCACCCTCAATATCCACCACACAGTTCTTCACCCTTAATATCCACCAATCAGTTCATCACCCTTAATATCCACCACTCAGTTCTTCACCCTCAATATCCACCACTCAGTTCTTCACCCTTAATATCCACCACTCAGTTCTTCACCCACATTATCCACCACTCAGTTCTTCACCCTCATTATCCACCACTCAGTTGTTCGCCCTTAATATCCACCACTCAGTTCTTCACCCTCATTATCCACCACTCAGTTCTTCATCCTTAATATCCACCACTCAGTTCTTCACCATCATTATCCACCACTCAGTTCTTCATCGTTAATATCCACCAGTCAGTTCATCACCCCATTATCCACCACTCAGTTCTTCACCCTCATTATCCACCACTCAGTTCTTCACCCTTAATATCCACCACTCAGTTCTTCACCCTCATTATCCACCACTCAGTTCTTCACCCTTAATATCCACCACTCAGTTCTTCACCCTCATTATCCACCACTCAGTTCTTCACCCTCATTATCCACCACTCAGTTCTTCACCCTCATTATCCACCACTCAGTTCTTCACCCTCATTATCCATCACTCAGTTTTTCACCCTTAATATCCACCACTCAGTTCTTCACCCTTAAGATCCACCACACAGTTCTTCACCCTTAATATCCACCTCTCAGTTCTTCACCCTCATTATACACCACTCAGTTCATCACCCTCATTATCCACCACTCAGTTCTTCACCCTCATTATCCACCACTCAGTTCTTCACCCTCATTATCCACCACACAGTTCTTCACCCTCATTATCCACCACACAGTTCTTCACCCTTATTATCCACCACTCAGTTCTTCACCCTTAATATCCACCACTCAGTTCTTCACCCTCATTATCCACCACACAGTTCTTTACCCTAAAATCCACCACTCAGTTCTTCACGCTTAATATTCACCACACAGTTCTTCACCCTTAATATCCACCACTCAGTTCTTAACCCTTAATATCCACCACTCAGTTCTTCACCCTCATTATCCACCATTCAGTTCTTCACCCTCATTATCCACCACTCAGTTCTTCACCCTTATTATCCACCACTTAGTTCTTCACCCTCATTATCCACCACTCAGTTCTTCACCCTTAATATCCACCACACAGTTCTTCACCCTTATCATCCACCACAGTTCTTTACCTTTAATATCCACCACTCAGTTCTTCACCCTTAATATCCACCACACAGTTCTTCACCTTCAATATCCACCACACAGTTCATCACTCTTAATATCCAACAATCAGTTTTTCACCATTGTCCACCACACAGTTCTTCAACCCTTAATATCCACCACTCTGTTCTTCACCCTCATTAACCACCACACAGTTCTTCACCCATATCATCCACCACTCAGTTCTTCACCCTTAATATCTACCACTCAGTTCGTCACTCTCATTATCCACCACTCAGTTCTTCACCCTCATTATCCACCACACAGTTCTTCACCCTTATCATCCACCACACAGTTCTTTACCCTTAATATTCACCACTCAGTTCTTCACCCTTAACATCCACCACTCAGTTCTTCACCCTTAATATCCACCACACAGTTCTTCACCCTTAATATCCACCACTCAGTTTTTCACCCTCATTATCCACCACACAGTTCTTCATCCTTATCATCCACCACACAGTTCTTCACCCTCATTATCCACCACACAGTTCTTCGCCCTTAATATCCACCACTCAGTTCTTCACCCTCATTATCCACCACTCAGTTCTTCACCCTCATTATCCACCACTCAGTTCTTCACCCTCATTATCCACCACTCAGTTCTTCACCCTCATTATCCACCACTCAGTTCTTCACCCTTAATATCCACCACTCAGTTCTTCACCCTTAATATCCACCACTCAGTTCTTCACCCTCATTATCCACCACTCAGTTCTTCACCCTCATTATCCACCACTCAGTTCTTCACCCTCATTATCCACCACTCAGTTCTTCACCCTTAATATCCACCACTCAGTTCTTCACTCTCATTATCCACCACACAGTTCTTCACCCTTATCATCCACCACACAGCTCTTTACCCTTATCATCCACCACACAGTTCTTTACCCTTAATACCCACCACTCAGTTCTTCACCCTTAACATCCACCACACAGTTCTTCACCCTTGATATCCACCACACAGTTCTTCACCCTTAATATCCACCACTCAGTTCTTCACCCTTATTATCCACCACTCAGTTTTTCACCCCCATTATCCACCACACAGTTCTTCACCCTCATTATCCACCACACAGTTCTTCACCCTTAATATCCACCACTCAGTTCTTCACCCTCATTATCCACCACTCAGTTCTTCACCCTCATTATCCACCACTCAGTTCTTCACCCTCATTATCCACCACTCAGTTGTTCACTCACATCATCCACCACTCAGTTCTTCACCCTCATTATCCACCACTCAGTTGTTCACCCTTAATATCCACCACTCAGTTCTTCACCCTCATTATCCACCACTCAGTTCTTCATCCTTAATATCCACCACTCAGTTCTTCACCCTCATTATCCAACACTCACTTCTTCACCCTTAATATCCACCACTCAGTTCATCACCCCCATTATCCACCACTCAGTTCTTCACCCTCATTATCCACCACTCAGTTCTTCACCCTTAATATCCACAACTCAGTTCTTCACCCTTAATATCCACAACTCAGTTCTTCACCGTCATTATCCACCACTCAGTTCTTCACCCTTAACATCCACCACTCAGTTCTTCACCCTTATATCCACCACTCAGTTCTTCACCCTCATTATCCACCACTCAGTTCTTCACCCTCATTATCCACCACTCAGTTCTTCACCCTTAATATCCACCACTCAGTTCTTCACCCTCATTATCCACCACTCAGTTCTTCACCCTCATTATCCACCACTCAGTTCTTCACCCTCATTATCCACCACTCAGTTCTTCACCCTCATTATCCACCACTCAGTTCTTCACCCTCATTATCCACCACTCAGTTCTTCACCCTCATTATCCACCACTCAGTTCTTCACCCTCATTATCCACCACTCAGTTCTTCACCCTCATTATCCACCACTCAGTTCTTCACCCTTAATATCCACCACTCAGTTCTTCACCCTCATTATCCACCACACAGTTCTTCACCCTCATTATCCACCACACAGTTCTTCACCCTTAATATCCACCACACAGTTCTTCACCCTAATATCCACCACACAGTTCTTCACCCTCATATCCACCACTCAGTTCTTCACCCTTAATATCCACCACTCAGTTCTTCACCCTTAATATCCACCACTCAGTTCTTCACCCTCATTATCCACCACTCAGTTCTTCACCCTCATTATCCACCACTCAGTTCTTCACCCTTAATATCCACCACTCAGTTCTTCACCCTCATTATCCACCACTCAGTTCTTCACCCTTAATATCCACCACTCAGTTCTTCACCCTCATTATCCACCACACAGTTCTTCACCCTTATCATCCACCACACAGTTCTTTACCCTTAATATCCACCACTCAGTTCTTCACCCTTAATATCCACCACACAGTTCTTCACCCTTAATATCCACCACACAGTTCTTCACCCTTAATATCCACCACTCAGTTCTTCACCC
>CAUDMG010000305.1:0-17224 GCA_958450375.1 Homarus gammarus
ATTTATATGTATCATTCAGAGGCTGATTGGACACGGGAGGAGACGGACGTTCTTGCGTTCTTGTAACGGTTTTTTCCGCCATAGCCCGCTGCATCTTGTGCAATTCCACTTGCACTGTAACGGTTTTTTCCGCCATAGCCCGCTGCATCTTGTGCAATTACTTGCACCTGTTCTTGTTGTTGTTGTTCTTGCTACCAAGCATTAACAATTCATCCATCCATTCATCATTCTTTTTAAAAAGTGGCTTTGTCACTTTATAATTTTTTGACACCTCACGAGCGCTCAAGATTGACAATCTTAGCATTCCCTCCCCACAGTTTGTGTGAGTGACCCACACAACTGCGAGGGAAGTGCTAACTGTTGTCCTTCCTGACGTGGTTGGAGGGCTTTCTCTCTTACTTTAATTTTTTCTAATACTTACCCTGGCCGAGGCACCTGCTGAATTTTTTTAATTCAGTATTCGTGCTAGAGCCCCCCCAGTGGTGCACACCTCACGGAGTGGGATTGTGTCTCCAGTGGGGGTCGGGGAAAAACCTGGGCCAATCCAGCAGTGACGTCTGTGATCGTGCAGGCACACCACTGTTCGGGGGTCGTCCTTAAGTACAAGTATTTTTTTTTTGCACTTAAGGGCCTTGCATAACCTTAGTGCACCAACATCATATATGTAAAGTATCAACAAAGCTGTACACAAGGGGTGGTTCCCAGCCACCCCAACCATGCCCTCTGGGAGGGGAAGCTCCAAGCCCCCCTCTGCTCGTCCAGGCAGGGACAGGCAGAGGCGGGAGGCCAATCATGACCCACGACTGCCACGACCTACGACAAACTCTGACAATCTAAACAACAAAACAACTGACAATGTAACGGCTACCGACAAAACTACGCAACAAAGACCAAACATTCAAGTATCAACTGAGAAGGCCCGAGTAATCCACTTTCGGACTGTTGACCCGTCTACCTCGTTTGACAAAATTAATGGCTTCATCATACATAAGGCCATTAAGGATCAGATAGGGGACGTAGAGAAAGTCCGAAAGACAAGAAAAGGCGAACTCCAAGTTACTGTTAAAGACGCACAGCAAATGAGAGACGCCTTGAATCTTAAAACTTTCCATTCAACGACTGTGGAACCATATATCCCAGCATTTCTCAACACCTGTAAGGCTGTAGTTATCAGCTACGAATTTCAGGGGATGACTAATGACGAAATTAAGTACCACATGAAAGATCAAGGAGTCGTCGATGCTTTCGTATTTAGTAGGAAGACCACAGACGGTGAACGTAAACAATCGACTACAGCAGTACTGACTTTTGACGGACTTGTTAGGCCCACTCATGTCTTGGTAGGATATGAGAGGGTCCAGACCAAAACATATATTCCATTTCCAATGCGTTGTTTCAACTGTCAAAGATTTGGACACACTGGTAAGGCCTGCCGTAACACCCAGGTATGCTCCAAGTGTGCTCAGACTGGACACAGGGACAATGACTGTACACAAACGGAGGAAAAATGCTACCACTGTTCCGGTCAGCATGCTGCCTCAGACAGGAAGTGCCCTTCCTACCTGAGGGAGTATGAGATCGGTAAGGTGAGAGCAGAGAACAATTTGGACTACAGGGAGGCTAAGAGGCAGGTGGAGATGTCCTTGCAGACACCAACACCTGGAATGTCCTTTGCATCTGCTGTATCCAAAAATACCTCACCTCCCAAAATGTGCACCACTGGAACCCAGACTGAGACCAGGACCATCTCAACTCAGACTGACTCCACAATCACCGGTTATTTAACCAAAGACGAGAACACTAATACAACCATGACTAATAACGAGACCGAAATTAACAACACGCTATACCTGACCCCAAAACCCAAACGGACTCGCGACCTTACCTACCACGACGTAAGGAGGAGGAGGAGAACGCAGTCACTAGAGAACTTGACAAGAGACTCATCACAACCACCAATCTTTCGCATTGTTGAAAGACCCCCGGGGCAGGGAGCCCCTGCTGAGCAGAGTAATGGCTCTTTGGAGCCGGGAGACTGCTCATCTGATGCGGGGGACTCTCCCCCGGATCCTCTTTCCCCCCCACTTACAAGAGGAAAGAAATCTAAAGCCCAAAACGCTGACCATATCAACCCTCAGACTTAAAATTCAGTATCATCCAGTGGAATTGCAGAGGTGCTAGGAATAAAAATGCTCAATTTCATTTACTTATGTCATTATTCCGGCCGGACGTTTTTTGCCTACAAGAGACGCTACTTGCGGGTCACGACGACCCACCTGTATTCGACAACTACACGTCCTACAGGGGAGACAACCTAAGGGGGGTAGCCCTATACATTCGGAGTTCATTCGCCCAACAAAGAGTCAGTCTGAACTTGAACCTGCAGGCTGTCGCGTGCAAAGTTAAGATTCGGACTGGCTATGTTGCCATCTGTTCACTATACTGTCCTCCGGGCAGGCTCATTGACGATGGTGAGCTTGAGGAGCTATTTAACCAACTGCCAGGAAAGAAAATGATCCTCGGCGACCTCAATGCTCACCATTTGCGGTGGGGCAGTGTCCGGAGTGACGGAAGGGGAGAGCAGGTGGCTGCAGCTATCCTCAACTCCAACTTGTCTCTTCTGAATGACGGTAGTGCGACTCGAGTGGACGAACGATTTGGCACAGCGTCGGCTATAGATCTTTCTATAGATGACGCTGCCTTGCTATTAGATTGTAAATTTTCTACATACGACGACTCTCTGGGTAGTGACCATTTTCCGATCTGCATTTCTTATGAGTGTGGCGCCCCGACGGCTACTCCCGAGGTGCGCTACAACCTTAGGAAGGCAGACTGGGGGGCATACTCAGAAGCCGTTCGTATAGACACCATTGGACAAGACATCAACACCAAAATTACACACATACAACAAGCTATAATACACGCTGCAGATTTAACAATTCCTAAGACTTCTGCAAAAACCCACAGGCCTGGAGTTCCATGGTGGACACCAGACTGCCGACGAGTTGTCTGTGAGCGAAATAGGAGTTGCCGTTTATTTAATAGAATTCCATCACTTGTAAACTTAATTGAGTATAAAAAAGCTAGAGCCAAGGCTAGGAGAGTTCTCAGGGAGTGTAAGAGAGAGTCTTGGCGGGCGTTCGTCTCCACTATTAACAAGGATACCCCTTCCTCTGAGGTATGGTCCGCTATAAACCGGGTCAGATCCAAAGGAGGAAGGAGTTTTATCCCACAGGTGAGTAGTGGAGGGCGGATTCTCGACGATCCCCCCAGGCCATTGCCAACACCCTAGGCCAGAAGTTTGCAGATGCCAGTAGCTCCACCAATCATGATCCACGCTTCGGCGTGTTCCGTGATCGTGCCGAACTCTTGCATCTCGACTTCGAGAACGGGGACGAACAGGGCTACAATCGAGCATTTTCCCCAGAGGAACTTTCCTTTGCTATTAATAAGGGCAAGGGCTCTACTCCTGGACCTGACGGTATACGATACGAGATGATTAAGCACCTTGACCAGGGAAACCTGGACAAATTGCTAGAAGTGTACAATGAGATCTGGACGTCCAGAACGTTTCCAAACTCATGGCACTTTGCCCATGTCGTACCGATCCCGAAGAGGGACAAATGCCCGAATAACACCAACTCATTCCGTCCGATTTCGCTCACAAACTGTCTGTGTAAGGTCATGGAACGTATGATAAAGCGTAGACTAATGTATTTTTTGGAAAGTAACAACTTATTGAATGATCGACAGTGTGGTTTCCGCCAAGGTAGAAGCACACTAGATCATTTAATAAGTCTTGAAACTGACATCTCAAAAGCTCTTTGCAGTAAAGAAACATTAATTGCAGTATTTTTAGACAGAAAAAGCTTTCGACATGACATGGCGGACTGGCCTCATGATGAAGCTCCACGCCATGGGTCTGAGAGGTAATTTGCCAATTTTCATTAGTAATTTTTTGCTAGACCGGACTTTCTCCGTCAAATTAAAAGGTAACGTAAAATCAGACATATTTGTCTTAGAAAATGGAGTTCCACAAGGTAGCGTTTTGGGTCCGATTTTATTTCTTGTAATTATTAATGATTTCCTATCACCAGCCCCCAGCTTGAGTGACCTCAAATTCTCCTTGTTTGCTGACGATTGCGCAATCTGGCGCTCCTCTCGAGTTGAGAGGCTATCTGCACAAAGGGTGCAAGCCGGCCTAAAAGCCGCGGAACAGTGGGCAATACAATGGGGATTTAGGTTTTCAGTTGAGAAGACAGTAGGAGTAGTCTTCACTAAGAAACGTAACATTAGAAATCCAGTATTAAAATTAAATGATACTCCTATTAAATTTCAGACTTCAGTAAAATTTCTTGGTGTTCATTTTGACCGGAAATTAACGTGGAAAAACCACATTAACGAACTTGAAAGTAAATGTCTTAAAGTCACAAACATCCTGAAAGTTTTATCAGGTACTACATGGGGAGCCGATAGGAAATCTTTATTAATGGTGTATAGGACCCTGATCAGATCAAAACTTCATTATGGATGCCAGTTGTATGCTTCGGCATGCGACACCACACTCGCAAGGCTTACCAGAATACAGAACCGATGCCTTCGTCTATGTCTGGGTGCCTACAGGTGTACACGTGTAGGTAAACTAGAGGTTGAGGCCCACGTCCCTCCACTTCACATCAGGAGGGACATGTTGACGCTAAGGTACGGGTTGAGTGCGGCTAGGAAGCGCGGCACAGGCCACCCAGGTTGGTGTGCTGTTGCCAACTTCCGTTTCCTGCAGCTGCGTAAGTCCCCGTCCTCGGTTGTCCGCCTCCAGACCTTGTGCCAGGGTGCTGGTATCCATTTCGAAGATGTTGATAAATACGTTCCACCGTTGTGTCCGCCATGGGAGAACCCCAACCTCCATGTGGAAACATCGTGGCTTCCGGGAGCAAAGAATGACTTTCATCCTGAGCTCCTGAGGCAACTTTTCTATCAATTTCTTGAAGGATTCAGCACCTATACTCACGTGTACACCGACGGGTCCAAGACTGAAGACAACGTTGGAGCCGGTATCTGGAGCAGAGACGAGGAGTGGAGCTCCCGCCTGCCGCGGCATGCAACTGTTTTCTCTGCAGAAATGTTCGCAATTAGTAAAGCCATTGACATTGCAATAACAAGCAATGTCAGTGATGTTGCTGTCATTTCAGATTCCATGTCAGCTCTTAAAGCAATTGAAGGTGGTGATACTACCAGCAATGAAATACAGGGCAACATTATTAATAAATTACATGAGTGTGCCAAGAATATTGTGCTGGTGTGGGTGCCTGGGCATTGTAACATTTGGGGCAATGAACAGGCAGACAGATTAGCAAGAGCGACTGTGGGTCTCGGGGAGACAACTAATGTGCCCTGGGAGACTCAGTCGTGTCTCTCCTTGGGGAAGACATATACATTTGAAAAGTGGCAACATGATTGGACGAGGCTAAATCTCCACAACACCTGGAAGCCTAACATAGGTAACTGGCCCTCAGCATACAGGAAGAATAGGAGGGAAGAGGTCGTTCTCGCCTGACTTAGGCTGAACTGTACCTATCTGACCCACCTAGGGGCCTACCTTGACCAGTCCTTTCCACCCATCTGTTCCACTTGCAACCAAACTCTCTCCATCAAACATATTCTGACTGAGTGCAGCCAGTACGAACCAGAGCGCCGGCAGCTGGTTATCCTAGCTGCCGAGCAAGGCTTCGTGCTGACTGTACCCAACCTATTGCAAGATGATGTCACCATCAGTGACGCTGTAATAACCTTCCTCAAGGAGACCCATCTTATCGGCATGCTATGATTGACACACGCATGAACTCTTTTTATATCTATTATATGTATGCAACCATGCCTAAAGAAAATAAAAATGAATAAAACAAAATTAAAACATACAACATGAGAAACACATCACAAACCTTATCATTACATACAACACTCACATTTATCAAGTTAAACTGACACCCACCAACACATATTCAAACAAAAAGACACGGACTACAAAAGACAAAATAAAAAAAAATTAAAAAAAAAAAATCACAGAGAAACTAGTCACCTGACAAGCCATTTCATCTGGTCTGTCAGTAACTCACCATCATATCACTCATGCATACCATAATTCATCCCAATAAAACAACAAGAAGAAAGAAGTAACCAAAATACCAAGAACAAGAAGAACACAAGAATAACAAGAAAAGAAGAAACAAGAACATCAGATTAGTTGTAGCAAGAAAGAAGACCAAGATTAAAAGAAGAAAGAAAACATCAGCTCCGGCCGAAATAGCCTAATGGCGAAGAGGCCAGAAATCCTTAACAACTTTGAACTTTGTATCATGGCACACTTGAGACCTGAACCTCGGCGAGGTAGGTTCTCCCGGCTCCCCGCTCCTTCCCCCCCCGAGGTACCGCGTGACCATGATCATGATCACCCTAGCCCAGGCGAAGGTTGTGAGACTGATTCCGGTCGAGCACCCTTCGCGCAAGAAACTCAATCTTCTTGTTATAAAAGATTTTTTTGACCACATCGGACTAAAGGGGGTGACAGGGGTCGTCCGGAGTAGCGGCGGTACCCTTGTCATCACCTTCGAGGAATGGGGGCAGGCCCACAAATTACCCTACCGAACGATTATCAATGGAGTCGACGTCATGTTTGACGCCTTACTTCAGGATAACTTAGTTTTGGGAGTCATTTCCCACTCTGAAATTGAGTATCTCGAAAGAGACGAACTTGCCGAGCTGATTGGAGATCAGCTCTCAGTACTTAGGAAGCTGACCAGCACAACTGCCCTGGTTGGTTTTCCTAGGAAACTTCCTCGCTCCGTTATACTGGGTTGGGAGAAAATCCCAGTAAAACCTCAACAGCAAAAACCCACTCGCTGCTACAATTGCCAGAAATATGGCCATCTGGCGAGGAAGTGTCGTGCTCGTGTGGTGTGCTCAAGCTGCGGGGCACCCGGCCACACCGACGCTGACTGCCAGGCGGCCGTTAAGAAGTGCGCGGCTTGTGGTGGCCCTCACTCCTCCTCCGACCGGCTTTGTCCCAAGTGGAGGGAGGAGTGCAGGGTGGCCAGGCTGCGGGCTAAGGAAAAATTGACTTACAAGGAGGCTCTCCTTGTAGTCAAGAATCTAGAAAAAAACAACCAAGACCAAAACAAACAAGAAAAGAACAAACAAGACAAAAGCGAACAAGAAAAGAACAATCAAGATATGAACAACGAAGAACCTGATAATATTATCATAATAGAAGACCAGACAGAACAAGACCAAAAAGAAGAAGACGAAGAACAAGTAGAAGAATGGAAAGTAAAAACTAAAAGAAGAACAAAGAGAAAAAAGAAGTCCAACCAATCAGCTTCGGCCGAAATAGCCTAACGGCGAAGAGGCCAGTAATCCCAAACAACTTGAACTTGTATCATGGCCATCTACCCGATCGCCTATAAGCAGTCAGAATATTACTAAATACTTAAATGGTATCGTTATTTTGCAATTATCACTGAAGTTCTTAAATGAGCTGCGTGAACCATGTGAGAGGTAAGGCAAGTAACCGTGACTGCAGTTCAAGATCAAAACAGCATCTCACCTTAGTGCGTGGCTTCATACTCGCAGCGACAGGACAGTATGTGCCCCAACAACGTCAGTCACATGAAATTTACAAATTCCAGTTTCAGGAGCATTTTGTACTAATGCAATTAGTGTATTGCCTCAAAGTCGTGATCATTATAACAAATACAAATCCTTTATCGTGTTCTGCAAGACATTATAAGACAAAGTTTTCTGGATGTCTACCCATCCATCCTTAGTGCTGATGTTTATCAGTTTGTGGAAGTTGGCCAGCGTAAAAAGACGAAAGTTCACGTACTGGAAGGATTTCAACGTACAAGTTGTATTTTGTAATAACTTTTAACTAAGATCAGGTAGGTAACAGTTCCTGAAGTAGGGTGCGAGGCAAACCACCACGTCATGGGTCATCTGACCAATTAACGTAACGTTAGGAGGCACTAAGCTGGGTAAATTGTCTTAATGTTTAAACATCTCAGTTTTCCTCTTTATATGTCTGTGTTCACACAGTTAATTTTTTTTTGCCATTAGCCCATTTGGTTATGTTATAAAAACGACCTGGACAATGAAAAGTGAAGCTCAATAGTACATTCAATATTTCCACTTATTGAAATTAGTGTACATTACCATTTACCTCAGATTAAACCCCTCTAGATTGAATAACTGGTTTTCAATCAAATATTTAAAAAAAAAATTATCCACAGAACGACAGCAGTGAAGTGGTTCTGAATTTGAACCACTTACAGGGAGCCTTTTACATCCTGTTTCTGGGCGGTACTGTCGTCTTCCTCACACAGAGAAGCTCTCTTAGTCCCGCTCCGTGCTTCAGTAACGCCCTTCTTAGGCCAAAACAGGTGATGCTAGGTTGTTGGAGCAAGCGAGGACCCTATATTAATTGAATTATAGAAGTGTAAATTGATTAATTAATTAATTCATTTATTTATTTATTTATTTATATGCATGTGTGTATACTGCTAACAAAGCTCTTACGCTGTTGACTCTATTCATGGGTACAGCAACATAGACTGGGGGGGTGGGAGAAAATTATGTCAGTTTTTAACAATATTCGACTGAGGTCAAAATGATAATGAAATAATAGTGACATCTTTATTTAGATAAATAATTCTCCTACTGTACATCCACATTACTTGCTCTCCGATAAGGTTAAATTTAGGACATACTGGGACCTTCTGTGCATGGAAACCTGAAGTAGATGTTCCTAAAGCGGACTGACGATCCCTTTAATACTGTACGAGATAAACAAGGATAAAGCTAATAAAGATTTGTTTCTCCAAAATTTTAGAGAAATACCAAGAAAAACCTTAGATTATTACAAAATATATCCTTTCGTCTTGATTTCTTTTTTTTTAACTTTGTTAATTCTGGAATAATTATTTTGCATTATATTGTGGATGATTATTTTGTATTTATCTTTTTAATTTTTCTCTATTTCTCATATAAGTACTGTATTACATAAATAAAACAAACGCTCTTACATAAAATTTTCATTTAAATCCTTAGGAAAATAATATATATATATATATATATATATATATATATATATATATATATATATATATATATATATATATATATATATATATATGCAAGTAAATCACTGTAGGTGCGCGTGATCTAGGTATATGCTGATAACCACCAGGAAAGAAGAAAACACGAAGTTCCCAAGCGCTTTCGTGTAATTCACATCTTCAGGGGTGAGTACAGAAAATTTTCCAATTTGTCCATACCATTACTCAAATTCATGTGTACATATTCGGTATGCTTAAGGAGACTTGATTCTATAATGTTCCAACTGACATGTTTTTTGTTTTTTTTACGGGGATTAGCCCACCCGGGCACAGGTCACTGACCCACATCGGGGCCTGGGGGGCGAAAATGTAATAATAATAATAATAATAATAATAATAATAATAATAAGAATAATAATTCACGGTAAATAAAATTATAATATTTAAATATACAAAATTTAAAATAAAACAAAATAAAAATTATATTAATACAGTAATAATACCACAGAACCATAAATAAAAAAAATAAAAAGTGAGAAACATTCTATGTATGTTAAAAAAAATAAAAAGTGAGAAGCATTATATGTATGTTGTGTTGTCAATAGTAAGAGAAACAATTGAGACCCTGCAATTGTGTGTAAATGAGGCAGGAAGTCAGATCAGCAACCTGGGACTTGGTCACAATTTTCGTGTTGCCATCTGACCGCAGGGTCTACCATTAGACAATACATTATGCTTCCAATATCTTCCCTAGTACCTCCCTGCTTGGTACCTGCCTGCTACCTACTACCAGTCAATGCAATAATTATTATATCTCCTATGAATGAACAAAGCATTGGATTCCTGGCCTGTCCCAACACTATATTTATGTTGTTTAAGTCTAGTTATAAGATCTTTTCCCGTCTGGCCTACGTAGATTTTATTACATTCCTTACAAGGAACCTTGTAAATGCAGTCGCCTGCATTGCTGGGGAGTTCTTAATTAACATTTGTTTTACAGTGCAAGAGTTACTAAATGTTATATTTATGTTCCAGGTTTTCAGTTCCAGAGGAATTTGAGAGAAAATTTTTAAATGATAATGCTAAGAGATTCTTATTGTCATGGGGAGGTTTAGGGTCAGTTCTTTAAAAAGATTTCTTAGCGAGGTTAATGCATTTGTCTATAAAAGATCAAGGGTATTTTAAGTTCAAACCAATATTTTAGATATGTTTATATTCTTCGTCAATGAATTCCAGACGGCAAATTCGTAGAGCACGCAAAAACATTGATGAAAATACTGACTGTTTAACTCTATTACCTCCAGGATAATAAAGAAAGTGAAGAAGGGTGATAAGCAGAGGTCCTCCTGCTTTATACACCTCGACTGGGATTCCATCAGGCCCTGAGTCTTTGTTATTTTTCATCTGTTTGATGGCACTAGCTACCTCAACCAGGGGTGCATGATAGCTGAGGTGGGTCAGCTCCGGATGCCGAGGGATTTACTGGGTAGTCAGGACATCCACATCGGTGTTTTGGTTGAGCAACAAACGATAGTGCTCTTTTCAGCACTGAAGCATGCCTTCTTCATCTTTAATTAGAGAATTACTCTCATATGAGCGGAGGGGGATGTGCCAGGAGTGATTGGCCCATAAAATGTTTTAGTGGGATTTAAAAATTCATGCATCTTGTGTTGATCTGCAAGTTTTGCATTTCACATGCTTTATTTTTAATCCAGTCCTTCTTTAGTTTGCGAAGTTCACATTGGGTCGCCGCTTTCTTCTTGTGGAAAATATCAGCATTGGTCCAAGACTGGGGGTTGTTCTGCCACTCAGTTAAGGCAGCACGTTTATCATCGACTAGTACATTGGTTTCCGGTCATTTTCATCAAACTTGTCCTGGCGTATTCTTTCTATCTGGCCGAGAACCTTTCGGCAGGTATTTATCATGACAGTGTCGAGAATATCCAATTTGGCACTGGATTTGGGTTGTTAGTTGTCGGGTTGTTTATCAGCCAATGTTCGAACTGCTCTATGAAAGCATGTGCTACCACTGGATCCTCTAGATGCTGAGTGTTAAACCTCTTCTGGAGGCTGTTGCCTTCGCCATTTTGGGGCAATGTGAAGTAAGAGCTTGGCTCTGACAACCCGATGATCAGTGTCGCAGTGGTCTGAACCACGCATGGCTCGGGTGATGAAGCCATCTCGGCGATCTGACAATGACGTAGTCAATGAGATGCCAGGGTTTGGATCGTGGGTGTTGCCATGAACCCCTGTATATGTCGGCTTGCCTAAACAAGGTATTGGAGAAAGTGAGGTTTTGTGCAGCACACTTGCTGAGGAGGAGTAGGCCGCTGGGATTACACATGCCTAGTACATTTCTCCCTATGGCTCCCTGCCAAATGTCAGCATCTCTGCCAAGTCTGGCATTGGAGTCACCAAGGAGCACAACCTTACCTTCTTTGGGATAGAGGTTAGCACTCTGTCGAGGTCAGCCTAAGAGGCCTCCTTGATGTCATCCTCTGCATCCAGTGTTGGGGCGTAGGCACTGATGAAAAAGGCATGACGTGGGTGATTCAGTGGGACTCTAAGCGTCATGAGGCGCTCGTTGACCCGAACAGGCATTTCAGTTAGCCTATGTAGGATGCGCTGGTGGTTAGCGAAGCAACTCCACAAATGTGATTTCTCTCCACAACGGGGACTCACTAATGGCTGCTATGCCGATGCAATAAGTTGACAGCTCTTTTGCCACAAGGGTAGTTCTTCTTTCATAACGCTCATTTGTACCAGTATCCAGAAAGGTCCTGACATTCCATGCAGCGACCATAAGAAGTTATAGAACTTTTTTCTTTATCTTGGATTATAATTGTTTTTTCGACCGCATAAGGATGCAGAGGCCAAGTCAGGTTGGTTCTTTAATCAGGCTTTGTTTAGAGCACCTTTTCTAGCCCCCTCCCCAAGTGGGATGAGCAGAGTGGCTCCTCGTAAGGGCTGCTCAGTCGCACAGACAGAACCGGATTGCACTGCTGCCTAAATCCCAGTGCATAAACGACCATCTTATCTGTGCCGCCCATGTGCAGAGTTGTGACTGGAGATTCCCGGCAGTTATCTCTGCCTGTCCCCGTCGCTACTCGTCCGTCGCCATAGGATTTTTAGGGGTATAGGGGTTTTGATAATGATAAGTATGATGAGCTGGATGATCGATTCGTATGATTGATTTATATGGTGAGATAGGAGCACAGACTGCAACCACACATCTTGGCTCTCCCTTTTCCTGATCCAATGGTGCAAGTGTTGCAACGACTGGGGAGAGGAAGTGTTGCAATGGACTGCCGATAGCCCAGTTTGTTGGGTTTCGCCTTAGTAGCCTGTCCATCGTGCATTGCCTTCGCCCGGCGGTTTAATCGTTGGGTTCCCATGGTGGTCACCTCTTCTACCTATACCGCCGTTGGGGTCTTGTTGGAGCTCTGTAAACATGTCTTCCCTGATGCGAGGCCCCACTGCAGTGGGCCTATGCACCGTCCCTCTGGGGCCCACTGCTATTCCGAGATCCCCTGCTGGTCCAACCTGGGTGCACGAGGCACCCAATTACCGTGTGTTGCCACGGGGAGGTATAACAGGAGTCTTGATGGTGAAAAAGCTGTGTACTGGCAGGGGAAGATTTATGTAAGTTGCTTCCCTGTTCGCCACGATGGCTAGCTAGCGGCGGTAGCTGAAAGCGAGAGCAAGCAAGCAGTGCCTGCACCTTAACACTAACATAATGCTGCCACACACACACACAAGTGAAAATTCTGCCGAATATGAATAAATTTTTGTTTTTATTGCTATAACTCAATGGAAATTAATTTATATATGTTACAATTGTATTTGTTTCATGTAAGGCGTCGTTTACTATCGTAAAAGAGCAAGATTATGTCTAAAGTAGGTTAGGATAGCTTAGGTTTGGTTAGGTCAAGTTAGGTTAGGTTAGGTTAGCTTAGGTTAGGTTAGTTATTAAACTTTTTATACATGTATATTTATTACCGTTCAAAATCTTCCCAGGCGGTAGTACCTACCTGTTTAATAGCCGCGATTTAACTCCTATTTTTTTTTGCTATTTATAAATGCCACCATTGCGGTTGTGGTATAAGTTCACCGCGACGTGAGTCACTTGCTAAAATCAGCTCACCCCTGCTTATAAATACTCCATACCGACATCAACGGAGCCACTCGCGTTTGGTCACCGTAAGGAGAAGTACAGAAAACTGTGAGTAAAATGCTCTAGCTACATCATCCTTTGCTACCGTGTGGATATTAGGGAATGTATTCCGTATTGTCTGGGGCAACTTTTTCTTACGTATCTCTCATCTTAAGGGTTGAAGTATGACACACCCCGATATAAAATTTTCACCGACAACATATAATCATACACATCTTGGTGCATGTAAAACACGGTGTTGGACTTAATTTTTAGCTTGCATGAGATGACAGTGATTGGTATTATATCATGTAATCTCTTAAAACAGAGGTGAAAAATAAACAGCGTGTTAACTTTATCAACATACTAATATACTTAAAAATGTTTACATTCTTGATAATGATAATTTTGGTAATATATATAATAACATATCATATCTTTATTGTTATGCCATAACTTGTCAACTTGAATTACGTTATAGATTACTATACTAATGAAGGCACACATGGTACAACAACAACAAACAAAAACAAAAATTGCAACTCAGCACAACTTATTCCTGGGTTCAAACAGCTGTCTTTATCCCAGCAGTTCAGGAGTGAAGGTTTGGAAGTATACACATTACAAAAAAAAAAATAATAAAATTTAATACCAAAAAATTTACCATAATAGGTGTGTAGGTTTCATCATAAACAGATAAATTAAATCAAGAGAATAAATAATCAACATAATCCTGAATAAACCACTACTATATGCACAGTAAAAAAAACACTAAACTACTTTGTAATATCTCCACTGACTGCACTTTACACCCACAAATATTACTAGAGCAGCACTGAATAGTTAACACTCAAGTAAACCCGATTTGAAAAGGTGTCCACCACTGGTAAACTCAATACTAACGTCAATCAACTCCCACATTAAGCTACAAAAATACGTACATACACACAGAACAATTTTTTTATGCATCAAGTACCAGCCCTGCTCACACACAATTACAAGCCTAAAAAATATTTCACTATCCACAGCACAACGCACTACTGTTCATTGTTACGCCATACATAACATTATAATACATCTTAACTTACTTAATAGGGTGTGTCAATTTAGGGGGTGAACTGGCTAAATTGAAAATCGAGTAATTTGGTAGCAATTTATTGTAGTCTTTAAGCATGCAAAACAATATTCTGGCATAAATTTTTTTTTATAGTAAGTCCTACCTACATCAAATGGATTTTTAAATGTACATATTTGTGAATTTATAACAAAACCAGCGTTTGCACACATGTTACTGTTTCAAGTTTCAAATTATTTTATTTTATTATCCGTAGTCTATTTGAAAGTAACCAATGCCTTCATACTCTCTTTGCTTTGGTTTCTTGTAATCAGTAGTCTGCTTGCTATTTGTGCTTTGATGTAACCTTCTCGCCTCTCGTGGCTGTAAACATGGCCCGCTGCTTCTGTGACCATTTTCACACATCTCTCCACACTTTGAGTGTGGGAAGGCCACTTCGGCACCTGCATTGGAGTCTCTTTAAGGTTTCTCAATTCTTGGCTAGTTAGACTTGTTGTCAATGGTGGCTCTAAGACTTCCAAACTCAAGTCAACCAATTCTGACAATTTGGTGGCATTGACGTTTATTGGGGGAACTTTTCTTGAATGAAACGAACAGTCTCCCAACTGGTCGTCATCTATTAGCGTTCCTCTAATCTTTAGAATGACTTCTACAGCCTCGGTTCGGAGATTGGTACATTGACTGCAAAGCATTGCTTGCAAAACTGCTTCTGATCGAGCATACCAAGCGGACCTTCTTGCCACAGGTAACACGATGTCCCTCACTACCTTCCTCTGTGTTCTTACTAGCTGCAATTGAAACAAAAGGTGATTGGGCCCATCCACCCACATAGGATTAAGTTTCACACTAAACCACTGGGGAAGATAAACTCCAATAATAAATTCAACAATTAACCTCAAATTCTTCAGCACTTTGCCCTTCAATTCGTGTTTGGAAATCCAAATCCTGCAGAAACGAAGAGCTGTAGTTAACCAACGGCTGTGACTGACAGGTCCAATCTCCAAGAGAGCCAATGACTGAGGCACTTCTCCTGATCTTATTGCTTGGGCAATACGATAAGCATAGGATTGATCTGTGCTGAGATCTTTGATGACTCCTTCAGACAACGCCGGAAGGGGAGGGCCAACTTCGACCTTTGGAAAGGTTGTATTTATTTCTAGTTGTGTTGCTTCATCCAGCATGATGCCAAGGGGACCTGACCACTTGTTGTTGCTCTTTGTAGGACCATCAAGTTCCTGGATGAGATGACGAAGAGGTAGCTCGCCTGTATGTAAATCACATACAATCCAAACAAGTCTTCTTCCTAGTTTTTTCTCTAAATGCCTCATTACACCCCCCTGCCATCCGGTGTTCACTGCAGTTGAATCTCCACCAACAGCCTGCAGTGAACTGCCAAGTCCTCTCTCCTGAACCCAACATAAAATATGATCAGCAATGACCTCTGCATGTTTCTTCCCTTCTACTTCAGTTTCGGGAGCAAAGTGAAACAAAAACCGACCACCAGGCTCAGAACAGACAGAGTAGTGTTCTTCTTTGATGAGACCTGGAAACTTTCTGTTCACTCCCTCTACTTCTAGCAAAACTTTTGTGTCATCTATTCTTCCATCAAACAAAAGACAGGAGAGCCCTCCCTCGCTTAAATCTTTTTCATGCTGATCAGATATTTCCTTCATTATTTTTTCTTGTGCTCTTCTAATTTTATTATGATCTATCACCAAAGATACATCCTCTCGGCTGATGAGGCCTGCATCTATCCAAGCGGCAGTTGCAATTTCTGCAGCCTCACGAAGTCCAGCATGGTGGCGAATACTAGCTAAAGCAATGTTTGAAATATTTCTTGTGTTGTATTTCATTTTCTTTGGTAAAGGTTCAGATGGCTCTTTGGAACTATCATCTGATGTTGCTTCCTGTTCATCAGAAGAACTATCAAAGAAGTGATAAACATCTTGACACAGCTCTTCCTCTCTTTGGATGGCTTCTTCACTCTTCATTTTCTTCTTTTGTTCCCTCTCTCGGATTTGTTCTCTCTTCTTGGCATTAGCAATCTGCTTCTTTGTTTCTGAATAATCTATTGAACCCATTTGCATACTTCCTTGGCCTTCTGCCTTTGTCCTCTGTGCCTTTATAAATTCAAGCTCTAAAACAGGGATCTTCTTTTCACGAGGACAACCACAATCAATGTGGGAATTATTTTCTCTCTTACCTGAGTGAGAACAGTTGGATTCAGAACATAATTGTATGGAGCACTTGCAGGTCAAAATGTCAAACAGAGTATCAAGTGTGTGCAGAAATTCATTTTTCCTGGCCAAGTTTCCTTTACCAAGTGATGTTTCAACTGCTTTGTGCCATAATTTCGTTAGTTTTAGCTCAATAGTTCGACACTGATTAATCACAGGTGGTTTGAATAGTGCATTAGCTTTTGTCCATTGATGCAGAAGAGGGACTATCATGTCATTTATGAGTTCTTTATCTGTATAGTTCCTTCTGTCCTTTGCATTTTTTTCTCGAAGGAGTAACCCTAATCTTAGCATGTCTCTCACTGTTGGAAGTTCTGATACAGGAAGCTCCTTCCCTTTACCAACTAGCAGGCTCAAGTGGGTTGACAACTGACTTCTTGTCTTCAATTTTGACATCTTCACACTATCTGACAAATAGAAAAATATTTCAATGTTTCATAATTCAATTGTTGTTTCAAAAAATATCAATTTGTTTATCAAAAATGCTGTAACAGAAATAACATAATAATTTCTTAGAACATAATGTTTTATACAATGATATAAGTAACTGCGACAATCAATATGCCCTACTTACAATAATTAAAATGTAGAATTCGTCTGGTAGAGTAGGTGCAAGTGCAATGAGAGCAAACCACCGTCTATGATATCTAGA